>BHFT01003894.1:0-34956 GCA_004320025.1 Laticauda laticaudata | reverse complement strand
GGCAGTGTGACAGGGCCTTTAAAGAAATCTCACCTAATAAATTCTCCAAAAAGAATAGAATGAAAAAAGCAGCAACTCGTTACATGCCTAGTTATCTCAGAATATATTTCCCAAATATTTGATTGTGTTTATTTGCCAAATAATAACTCTATAAGCAGAAGAGTCAAGCTGTTTGAAGACAGTCTCTTATGTACAAGCATGAAACAAGCTCTTATGTACAGGCATGAATCCAAAAGAAAAACAACTCTCAGGATAGTGTCACTTTCCCTGATTCATAAATTCTGCTCTGGAGACAGATTCAGATGAATTGAGAACCATAAAGCAGTACCAGGTGGGATCAGCAGCCACAAATATCAGGCTCATTTGTGTCAAAATGTAGTTTCTAATTTGTGCTGGAAGTTTCCATTAAACTTCAGCAAATTGATGGTTGGGAACACAAATCTGCACAGATGATATACATGGGGAGCTCAGTTACTGGTTCCATTCCTACAGGTTTTGTCCTAAACATCTCTTTATCTCCAAACATCTTGTGATTATTCAGCCCACCGCCCTGTTCTTTCAATTCCAAGTCTTAACAGGACATCTTGTCTAATTTGGGGTACACTCCATCTAGTCCTCATCCAGTGCAAACTTTCCATATCATAGAAAAATGTAACAAAACCTGGAGCCATGATATTCTGCTGACCTCATTAAACTTCTCAACCTAGGCTTACATGAAAAACTATCTTTAAAAAATCTGAAATATCATGTCCAGCCCATTCACACTTTTATCAAGAATCCAGCTGATTGGGAGCTAATTGGGAGGTATATGCAAGACCACATGGAAAACTGATTTCTACTGCTGACAAAAGGAATCTTTGATAAAATTCTTTCACTAGCTGAAATTAATCCATTTTATTATCTCCTCAGTTGGATTGTTGTTGTTTTTTAGACTACAGTGTAAAATATTAAATTCCTCCATTAGTCTAGTTTTTCATTTGAGTAACTACCGAAGATATGAGATTGGTTCACATATCTAATTGTCCTTTAGAACAGTGGTCGCCAATCAGTAGGCCAGGCACCACTGGTGGTCCACGAGAAAATTTTGGTGGTCCGCAGAGAAATGTCATCCCCAAAACACCCCCCAAAGCAATTTTTCCAGACTGCGTGGGAACACAAGGCTGCGCCACCCACGTGGCCTGTGGAACACAAGGCTTGCATAACTTGCACTGCGAACAACACAAGGTAGAAGATGTCTCTTTGATTACATAAGCATACATGAAGATTGTTCCTGATACATGGGCTTCTATAAATTACTTTTGTAGAGACATTTTTTATATGTAAAGCTAAGAGAACACTCGTGTATTGATGATACTAAAAGAAATGTAGTTTAAAAATGAAAAATGTATAATAAGAAACATAGCATGATATACATTTTCCCCAGATCTAATTCACTCATATTAAGCTCTCTTGAATATTCTAATGGGAAATCTCAGAACTTTGTGATAATGCATTTTGATGCCTAAAATAGATACTTTGTAGCTGCTTCACTGAATCATTTGTATATTATAAATATATGACAACTTAAATATACCATATTCCAGTACTGCTCAATGTTGAACTTTTTAGAATGGGATACAAAGAAAATATTCTGAATGCAATTTAGCTGAATTGCTGTTAAGACAAAATTGCATTTTTAAGCTAATGGGAACTTGTCTTCAAATTTTAGATACAAGCTCTGGATTGATAGCTGTTCTGAGATGTTTGGTGGCTTGGATATATGTGCTGTCAAAGCAGTCCATGGGAAGGATGGAAAGGATTATATTTTTGAGGTACAATAAGTCTGTTTTTCTCTGTCATTGCTGTTATTTTTTGATTAAGTATTTATATCTTGGATTTTGATGTCTCCTGATTCCAAAAAGGCGCTGGGCAGCTTGTATTTTTTTAAAAATAATGTAACATTTTAAAAAAGAAAGAATAATGATAATTTGGAGAAAATCACATAAATTACATCCAGGAAATAGTTCACCCTAAACCCATAGTTAATAAAAAGCCTGATCTTAAAATATTTCTAAAACATTGAAATGGTAGAAGTCACATCTCCCTCCCTCCCACCCCCACTTTCTCTCTCTAGATACATACATGCATACATACATACATACATACATACACACACAAACACACACACACACACACACCTCTTTCTTTGAGAAAATAAGTAGTTTAGAATGCTAAAATTCAGATAGTTCAAGAAAGCTACATATATTCAAGAAAGCTACATATCATGGGAAAGCACAATCATACCGTGAGTTGGTTCTGAACATACACTCTTAGGCCAAATATCAAAATATTTCCATATTTTTAAGCAAACTCTCCCTGAGTCCTTTGGGTACAAGATTTATAAGTTATCTTTCCAAACAAAACAAAACAAAATTATATACTACATGAAATGGGAAATTGCAAATATTGTTATATATCCTTTAAAGATACAAAATATACTTTCCTGTGCTAAATATTGATATATGCTACTCAGGTCAGTTAAATGTCTGCCTCTCGTGGTTTATAGAATAAATATTGTTTCATCCATAGAAAACACTTATTGTTGAGGATTGTTTAACCAATAAACTAGGATAATGTAACCTTGATAAATCTATCTACTGAGGAAAATAGAGATAAAGTTGATAAAGGTATTCAAAAGTGTTAGCAGATAAAAGAGATAAAGATTAATATTTTAATCTTTTGGGAAAACAAGGAGCATGGGAAAGAGACCCAAAATTCTAAATTCTGCATGACATAAAAATCAGGTCAAAAGGACAGCATAGAAGTGTGATGAATGAATGGATAGATGAATGAATGAATGTAGAAGGAAATTCTTGCAGACTGTTAAATATGTGTTATTATATCCTGCAACAATAAAACTAAATCCTAATAGTTCTTTCCTAAAATGCTGACACCTGTTTAGCAAAGGCAAAATCTAACTTAATTTGACCAGACTTTTGACTTTGAGCAAATGAAAATATACACTGCTCAAAAAAATAAAGGAAACTTAAACAACACAATGTAATTCCAAGTCAATCACACTTCTGTGAAATCAAACTGTCCACTTTGGTAGTTGACAATCAAACTTTCACATGCTTTGTGCAAATGGAATAGAAACAAGGTGGAAAGCATAGGCAGTGTAGCAGACATCCTCAATAAAAGAGATGGTTTTTGCAAGGTGGTTGACACAAGACCACATTCTCAGTTCCTATTGCTTTCTGGCTGATGGTTTGGTCATTTTGAGATGCTGGTTAGTGCTTTACTCTATTGGTGGATGAGAGCGAGTAACAACACAACTCAATGGGTAGGTAGTACAGCTAAACCAGGATGGGATAAATCAAATGCAATACTGGGGCATTGAAGGTGCTGTGTGTCTGTCAGCAGTAAGGTGTCAGATATGGAGGCGCATCAAGGAGACAACCTCAGAGTAATCAGGATCGTGGAGAAGGCCATAGTAAGGCACAAGGACCAGCATCAGGAACGCTTATCCTGTCAAGGAGGAACAGGAGGACGCAAGACTGCAATTGAGTCACCGAGAGCAAAATGACTTCAGCAGGCAAATGTGCAAATGGGCTCTAATATGGTAAGAAGACTCCATGAGAGGTTGGTATATGAGGGCAATGTCCAAGATGGGGTGGCTAAGCCCAGTCATGACATGGATTTTGACTTTGCCCAGAGAACACCAAGATTGGCAAATCTCTCATGGCAATGCTGTCTCTTTCACAGATGAAATGCAGGTTCACACGAGGACATTGACAGATGTGACAGGTCTGAACAGTGAGAATTTCTGCATTGGCTGCAACATCTCAGATCCGAGTTTGGCAGTGGTCAATAATGGTGTGGGTGGATTCGTTTAGAGGGGCTACACATGCCTCCATGTGCATCGCCAGCATGTAGCCTAGACTGCCCATTAGGTTACCAAATGAGATCCTCAGAACTCTTTGTGAGACCAACTATAATGCTTGGTGCATATTGGCCTGGGTTCCTCCTAATGCAAGACCAATGCAGCACTATGTGTGGAGTGTGTTCCGCCAGTTCCTGCAAGACGAAGGCATTGATGATGCGACTGGCTGCCCGTTCCATCGACCTGAATCCAATGAGCACATCGGACATGCAAGTTCCACTTCATCCACCAATGCACGTTGCATCAAGATGTCGTCAGAGTTGGGGGATGCTTACTTCTAGGTGTGGAGGAATCTCAGGAGACCATCCCCACCTATAGAGCTAGCCCAGCATTGGTAGGAGGGTCATAACAGACGTGAGAGGCACAAACTAGTGAGCGTCTTTGACTTTTTTTCAGGACATTACATCAAGTTGGATACCTGTAGTGTTTTTTTCATTTATATAGTTGAGTTAACTCCAATCAGACTCATTGTTGCTAAATATTGATTTCCATATAGATTTTGTGTGATTTTGTGTCTAGCAATTCACCTATGTAATTGACAACGTTTTAACTAGAATATTATTCATCAGATCAGGATATTTATTTTTTGTTCTTTTATTTTTTGAGCAGTGTAATTTCTTCCGTATACTTTTGTCTTTCTAGGCAGAGACAAACTATCAATCCAGATTGGGTTCCTGCAAATGCAGAAATTAACTAATATTATTGTGTGTTGGTGTGTTGGTGTGTTGGGTGTTTTTAAGCTTGCGGGTATATCATTGTGCTGTTTAGCGTTCCTTCGGTATTCCACGTCATTGTATGTTCTGTTAAAGTTGTAGCAACGAACAGAATCTCATTCAGCATCATAGGTTCTGTATGAATGGGGTCTCAACATTCTAATGTATATCAATTTTGAGGATGGGTCATTGATTGGTTGGGAGCTGGGTCTGTGTTAAATTATTGACTTGAAGATGATTATTGGTGGTTCGTTTACTGCTTGGTGGATTGTTGTGTGGCAACACTATGTGTGTTGAGGCTTTAGTGTCAAGTTGGTCGTGTGAAAGACGGCTGCTAAAAGTCTAGAGCTGCTATTTATTAAAGCTGTTTACTTGGTGCTGTGGGGAGTGTTTGAGTGGAGCTATAGAGGGAGTCTGTTTTTGCCCAGGTGTAATAGAACTAGTGGGTATGTGGAGATCTTTCTATTTGAGAGTGCAGGCTTCCAAATGATTGACAGTCTGGTGGAATCATCTCTTCTATTCATATATATCTTTTTTTCTCTTTTAAGGGGTCTAAAAGGAAAAGCCCTTTCAAAAAAAGATTGTAAAAGTATGCATATGAAATAATATCCTCAATGTGTAAAATATAAATTGCAAACCTGAAAACATTGTTATCCAATAAATTTTATAACTATTTTATAATGTATAATTTTCTGAAAAGGCAATATTGAATGCTTTCTTAATGGTAATGGTAAACACTCATCATTTGTAATATTGTGAAATTGGCTTTTAAAATAAAAGCTTCTTAGTAAAACTTGGAAAGTACCCATTTATTACTACTTGTTAAAAAAGATTTTAGATGAGAGTAACAGACAAATCTGTTGGCCTAAATTTATCCCAAGTAAATTGATCGCATCAGAATTATGATTTTACCACAAAGTTCAATCCTGCTTCTCTAGATTTGAAAAATTCTTTCACAGTTATCAAGCATATGGTTAGGAATTATAATTGTTATTATTTATTTGGGTTTCTAAACTTTAAAAATATTGTCCAAGAGTTTTGTTGGCTTTTGTCAGTCCTGATTAGGAGGAAAAAAGTAAAATAAATAAATAAATAAATAAGCAAGCTGCTTTTTTGTTTAAAACAATGTCGTATATGTATAGTTTACTCCACTAATACAGTTACATTATAATATTACATAATACGGTTTTTATCAACCAATGTAGCCCATTAACAAAACATGTGGCTTTTTCCTTTGTTAAAGTGTTCCAGGGTGTGTGTGTGTGTGTGTGTGTCTGTGTGTGTTTAAAAAAATGAAATGTGGTTCATGTCATTCAGCGTTGTGGGAATGCAACTGTTTTATCTTCAATCTGTTTTTCATTTGGTAGAGGCAACAAAGTACATAGTAGATTCCTGATCTGCTGGTTCGCCTGATAGTTCAATACTTTTTAGTTCTATCATTCAAGTATGATTAATCACTCAATTGATGAATATTGTATATGTCTTTCACAAGCATTTGTTTATTAAATTTAAAAAAATGTTTGTAAAGTATTATTCATCCTGGAAATACTAGAGTCATTTCAGAGGGCAAATACAATTAAATATAATAAAACAGATCATTGTCAAATATTTTTGAAGAAATAAAGCCATTTCATACTTGATTTGTGGAAAAAAGAAACCTTTTCTATACATCCAGCATGAAACTGGTTCTACAGTAAATTGAAATAATGTTGCAAGAAAATATCTTACATTATTAAAAATACAAACTTGATATTGACAAATAATAATTTTGTGGAATGAATGAATAAGGAGTCTGCATGAATAATTGATGCTTTTTAATACAGTTCACTGTGCAGATAAAGCTACCGTGCCAGTATAATTCAGGCACACTCCTAGAATTAAGCCATGGTATGTTTAGCAAATGTTTTCTAAAAACTGTATTTAAAGTTTTAGAAATCTATTTTTTACGCTGGTTTTTACTAAGTGTTTTGCAGGAATGTAAAATTTTGATTTGACCATCCATGCCTGGCATTATGGGCTTTCTTTCTCCAGATTTCCTCAAGCACATAATGGTAACCATTGGTCAATGTATGGAGCTATATTAGTGCATAGCCATTGGTTATATATGTTGGATGCACAACTAATGCATATTATTTGCATTTCAAAAATGATCTGTTGTTGGAACATGGTAATTATTCCAACAAATCTGCAAACTTTCTGCACATCTTCATGCAGCAATCAAGCCATTGAAATATCTGCACTCCAGTCTAACAAATATATTTTTTGTTATATTTAACAAAACTAGAATTGGTTTTTAAATTGGTTTTAGTGGAATTGGTGGACAAACTAGAATTGTCCACTTTTAATAAATTCCAGTTTCTTCTCATAAAAAAATAAAACAAAGCATTCCTTTTCAACCTTTCTAATAAGCCTAGGTACCTTAGACTTGTTAAGGAGAATTTTTTAAAAACTAAAATGTTTTGCAATCCTTTATTTTTAATTATTTTTTCCATGCAGTTCAAAATAAATGATAATCAAAGTGGAGTGGAACACAGCATTAAAAGTTACTACCTTTCTTTAGCTAACTAGTTTTTATATCTTCTAGGTTATGGGTTCTGCAACACCTTTGATTGGTGAGCACCAGGCTGAAGACAAACAGCTTATAACTGAGCTTGTTGTAAACAGAATGAACCAACTTTTATCTAAAGCACCTATACCATCTCCTCAGAAACCAACTGCTACTCAGCAACCTCAGGTAAGGAATGCTGACTCATGTCTAAGCACAGAAAAAGACATTTTAGAAGGAAATATCAGGAACAATCTGAGCATTTTGATTTGGGATATTATTTGGATAATTCCTTGGATATTCAAATAGAGATCAATTGAAAGTGAAGCAATAACTTTAAAAGTAAACTTTCAGGATACAGTATATGTCTGTTGTTTGTTAGTTAACTGGGACAATATAACCTATAATCATCTTTTATTTGCTTCTGCTCATTTTCTTCTCAAGGCCTTGTGACATAAACAGCTCCGTACATCCTATTTTAGGTAACTATAGCAGTATGTATGTTTGCGTCTATATATTTTTCTATTTATTTGAAATAAATATTTACTGGCTATGCTTTTTGTCTTCCTCAGGCCCAAAATAGTTTTAATTGACAAAAATATTATCAAATTGTAATTGAGCATACAATAATAACTCTGTACATTTGTATCTTCAAGTCAGTCTTCAAAAAAGTTAAACATTCCTAGCTGTTGATGATTTTCATTCATGACACAAAACCTGACCAGAAGATCATAATTGACTATGCTGACTAATCATTTATTCCGAAGTTCAAAAAGACAGAACTGCTTACCCGTAAGTAATAAACATGTCTATCTTACTGCAGTGAGGAGATGTTAGGTCATGAACATGAATTCAGTTTCTTGGTAGGTGATACTATTTTCCTTAGGGAAAAATACTTAGTAGGTTTTAAGAAACATAAATTCCCTTACTTGAGTAGTGGGCTCATTCATTCATTCATTCATTCATCAAATATACATGGCTGCAAAAATTAATATATAAAAACTAACATTTTTTTAAAATCACAATTAAAATGTAAGAAAGAGCATCAGTTGTCAATAATAATAGAGCTAAGTACCTCACCTGTCCCCTGGATTCCTGTGGCCTAACAGCATAACCAGATTTTGAAGGACTTTCAGAAAATCAACAGGGATGGAGTCAATCTCACTTTGTGGGGGATGGGTGCTCCATAAAGCTGGTACCACAGCAGAAAAGGCCAAGTCAGATAGATGGATAGATATAATCAGGGAGAAGCAATCCCTCAAATCATATTAGTGTCGTTCTGAATGCTAATGATGCAATAATTTTGCTCTTGATATCAGTGGGTCTTAGAAGAGTATTGGAATCACTATTACTATACTATAGCTATCACAATTTTTACAATGTGGAGATATTAATAATTAATGTTACCAACACTAAGATTGTTACCTTCCCTAACAGGCAAAACAATGAATCTGAAAATTTTGAGACACCACTGAGGAGGTAAAAACTTTCTGAGTTGCTTTTCAAGCTTCTAGAAGCTGAAATACTCATTTAGATTATGTATCACAAAAGATTGGCATCAGAGTAGTTATGGAAAGTACATTCAGACCAGAAAATTGGGTAAAAGAAAATATTAAATCACACTATGCTAAAAGCCTTGCTCAAGCTATATACGCAGCAAGAAGATAAAATTAGCAATCTGAATAATATGAACGTGTAATAGTAATATATAATGCAAATACTTATATGCATATATTCTCTCTCTTATACAGACATAAACACATGTATATTCATAAATAAAACAATAAAACAAAAAAGATCCAAAAGGGATTTTAAATTATAAAAATTTTATCGAACATTTGGAACTATCAATGGGTGCAGAATAATGTGTTTAAAATATATAGAGAACTGCAAAGACTGGATTTTCAAATTTTAAGATCATGCTCAAATTGATAGTTTTTGGTATATATATATATATATATATATATATATATATATATATATATATATGTGCTGTTTAGCTTCCTTCGGTATTATTCCCACGTCTTGTAATTCTGTTAAAGTTTTAGCAACATTTCAGCAGAATCTCATCTGCCATCATCAAGGCTTCTGTATGGAAGTGTGTCTCACAGTTCCTCTGTTTCAAATTTGAGGGCTGGTCTATTCTGATTGGCTTATTAACCTGGTCTGTGTTCATTGGACTTGGAGTTTGATTGATTGGATTGTTTCTGGTTTCTTCTGTCTGTTTTGTGGCTTTGATTGCGTGGCAACACTCTGTTCTTGTGTTGGAGGCTTTCAATGAAGCTTTGGCTTCGTGTGAAAGGACGGCTGCTCTTCATCAGCAAGCTGGGTTTCACCTGGGTGCCTGGTGGGGGGGTGTTTGAGTTGGAGGGCATCAGAGGGAGCCTGTCGTTGCTCAGGTGTTTGTCTGTTTTGTGGTGTGGAGATCTTTCTATTTGAGAGTGCAGGCTTCCAAATGATTGACAGTCTGCTGGATCATCTCTTGTATTCATGCTGTCCGGTTCTTTTTTCAATCTCTATGGCTTCTCTGATGATTCTGTGGCTGGGTTTTCTATAGTGGCTAAGGGTTTAGTGCCACTGAAGTTGATGTTGTGACCTGTGGTTTTCATGTGTTGACTAGTGGGAGGGTGTGTTCCAGCTTTTTTACTGCATTTTTGTGTTCATCTAGGCGGGTACTTATTCTTTCATTTTGGTCCTGCCAATGTATGTGGCCGGGCATGATGCACAGGAACTTCGTATATGCCTTGGTTTTCCAGGTCAATTTGTCTTTGGGGTTCCTCAGGATGGCTGCTATTTTTTTTTTTTTGTCTGTTTTGAAGGCAGTCTTGATGTGATGCTTGTGGTAGTATCTTACTGATTTTGTCTGTAGTACCTCTCTATGTAGGGCAGGACAGCTGTTCCATAGGTCTGTTGATCTTCTAGGTCTCTGTTATGTCTTGGTGTGTTTTGTGGATCAACTTGGTGATTTTGTTTTGTGGAAGCCGTTGACTGTCAATACTTTAGTCAGGGTGCATTAGTTCAGTCTTTATATGTGTCTTGTCTGCCAGGCGTTTGGTTCTGGCAATTAGTGTTTTGGCCACGGAATTTATCTGTGCTGGGTGGGTGGTGGGATTGGGCTTTGAGTAGAGGTTGGTGTGTGTTTTCTTCTGTTCCATGTAGAGGTTTGCGATGACAGTGTGAGGGTGATCCATGGTGTTCCTTCTATTTGTTGTATTTTTGTCCATTGTAGGTGAAGTATGTATTGGATAGGCAGTGGTTTGGTCAGATCTAGGATTGTTGCTGTTTTGGATGGCTGTCAAGGCTTATTTTATAGGCACTTGGGTGAAGAGGGATATGACATCAAAGCTCACTAGTAGGTCACTGTGCTGTAAGTTTAAACAAAAAAGTTTTTTTTTGTAAGTTTAAACATAAGTTTAAACATACTGTAAACAAAACTTACAGCCCAGCGACCTATTAGTGTGCTTTAAAAATACCAGAACTATCACCAAAACCGAACACTTCAACAACAGAATAATCAGAGAAGCCATAGAGATAGAAAAACGCCGACACAGCATGAATAAAAGAGATGATACCTCCCGCCTACCAGCCATTTGGAAACCCGCCCTCATTAACAAACGAATACCTAACATGAATAATGACACCAGACCCACATCCACGAGAGCCACATAAGATGCTACCACCACAGCCAAGCCCCCACCTGAACAGAACACACCCCCAGCCAATCGGAACACAGCCAAGCCCCCACCCAGTCAAGTCACACCCCCACTGGCAGTTAAAAGGAAAAAACAGCTGCAAGCTCACATTAGTCTGAGAAGCACAAAGCCGAAGACACAAGCCTGAAGATGACGAATGAGATTTCTTCATTTTATTCATTCTGTTTTTGTTGGTCTAAAATATATCAGGTCAGCTTAATTTACCTCCCCCAACCCACACACACTCCTCCCCACTAAGATTGTAGCACCACCTTGTGGGAAATGCTCATCTCTACTGAAAGCAAGTTAATTCATATTTTTAATGAGATTGAGCAATGACTTTAAGATAAATTTAAGTATTTTAAGTAACGCAGCCAAAATGCAGTTAGAATATATGACTTTAAGTATATCCAAAACATCAATAACTTTGCATTATAAAATTGTTATATGAAGAATTTAGACAGCTGTTTGGACAATGTATTTGTTACAAGTAAAGAGTAACTCAGCTAAGCCCTGGCTGCAGGATTTCAGTATCTTCTGCTCAGTCACCACAAAGTCATTTCTGGTAGCTCTGCTCTAAGTTTAGCTGTTCCTCCTCCATCTTTGCTGCTTCAGCATTTGTATGCTAGAGCTATATGAATCAAGGACTAGTGTATCCTTTTGATTTTTGATCATAGTAGGCCTGCAGGCTACCCTAAAGCATTGAAAACACTGAAAAGCATAAAAAACAGATCCAGTTATAACTAAAAAGAAAGAAAGAAAGAAATTGTATTGGGCTATGAGCATCAGTCACATTTTTTCTTGGCTACCTTTCCGGGTATATCGGGAATGCGCTGAGCACTTTTTAAGAGCCCAGTACCTTTTGCATTCATGTGGGAAAATGATACAGAAGGGCAGAATCCTTTTCTTTGTGAGGTTCTTATCCTTATGGAAAACTGCTTGGTTAGAGGAGGTGATAACAGCATTAAAACAATTTTATCAAATTCCCCAACAGAGACAGTATCACTAAAATAAAAGTGAAGATCACAGATGCACCAGATTATGCAGAAACAATTATCCTACAGCAAATACTGTCCTGACTATGAGAAAGAAAGAAGATCCAAATTAAATTAATACTTTGTTAAATGAGCTGAACATTTATCAAAAGTGTTAAGGTTTTGAATTTCTAAGGACTCTACTGATAGAATATCCAGAAAGAGAATAAGCGATTTAAGCCACATATTACTGGAAATACGTTGAACTGGTAATACATTAGAAAAAGTATTCTTCCAAAGCTTGCTGGCAGAAGAAAGAAAGGAAGAACGATAATGCCACAAACTCTTGCTGGATGCAAAATACAGAAAGTTAGGCAGTGTTTATAGCAGGAGTCCCCCAAACTTGCAGCCAAAATGAAAAGACCTTCAAGAACAGGAAGCATATGTGTAAAATAGAAGTAGGTGCCAATCTGGAATTTGGCAGCAAGTCATAAGCACTGGCAGCTGCCCTAGGAGAGTCTGTCTACTCAAAAATGGCTGTTAAGTTGGTGTGATCAGTTCCAAAACAAAATGTCAGGTGAGCAGTGAACCATGAGGGCCCAAGAGAAACTTCTGTGGGCACACTGGTGCCCTTAGGCTTACTGTTGTTGATCCCAGCTTTATACTTACAAAGCTGGAGATTTTTATATTTGATAAAAAAATTATCAGAAGCCAAAACTCATTGGAAGAATTACACCATTAAAGAATACAAGGAAAAAACTATTGTTGAATTACTTAGCACGTGGCAATTTTCCAACTCAGTGTTTGTTGGTTTCTGCACCAGCAGATGGAGATATTGTTATTTAGTAATACTTCCGTGTTTGTTCTTGCTGAACTTGATATAAAAGCACTTTTTCTAGATGTTTAGTTTTTCACTTTTATGTATGAAATTACAGAACAACGGTCATCTCACAATATGCATTTCAACTGATTCACTATTATTTGTGTATGATCTCTGGACACCTGACAAATGTCCAAAGGCAGTACTTTTCTTATGCAGAGATGGTTAAGATTACTGCATATTTTTGTGGAGAGAGTGAGAGCTGCTGTAATTTAGTAATTAAACTGAATTTATGAAGTAATAAGAAATGCATAGGCTCTCATGACTTGTGTAGATAAGGTTAGAACTCTGTTTTTTTTTCTCTGAGTTTCTTTGGATAAACATTGCAGGGGGTGTTTTGGTTTTTTTAAATACAATATATTTAAGACATATAACCTCGAGAATTTTTTTTTGTTTTCTACCTCAAAAGTGTAATAAGCCATGCTATAGATTTTCAGAATTTATGTTCAGAGAGGCACTAAGAATACTAAAATAATGTTTGAGAGCTTCTCATAATTCTGAAGCTTCAAATTTGCTCTCTCCTACTGTAACATAGCTTCTCCATGCTCAGTATCAGAAGCAGAAAAAGATGAAAGAAATTCCTTTCAATTTCCTCTACCTTACAACAAAGCAAACTAAGAGGAAATTTCTGACAAATACAGATGACTAGAAGACAGCTACATTGCTTTAGAAATAGTACCTATATTCAAAAATGCAAATTTAAAAGTTAGAAAAAAGATGCTAAAAATTTATCAACAATAGGTCAACAATTAAGAAAGAAAAAGATCTTGACATATTCATGGTAGCTGGAGCTAGCCATTAGAGAGTTACTTTCTTTAAGATAGTACACTCTTCCTAATGGAACAGAGGGAATTAAATAGTATTATTTATAGTTTCAAATTCTTTTGAAATTCTTTTTGCCTAAGAATTTACTCTTATTCAGTTACAATTTCTATTAAGTTCCTAAAAAATTCTCTCAACTGATTTCCATTATACTTACATTCTCTGGTGAATCAATATAAGGAGCATATTTGGTACTATTTTCACTGAAACATGATCCTAGTATGATCCCATGGAATAGTTCTGGTTGGGTCTGTCTTGATTGCAAGCAGTTCCTTTCTCTTACAGATAAATTATGGCATTTGGGAAGCATGTTTTACACTGATCTCCTTCAGGCTATGGAATGCTATGCAGCAAACAGCAAATTCTGTATCTCAGTAGCCTCAGCATTGGCCCGATGGGAGAGGACTCCAGCAAAATCCTATGCACTGTTGGCTTAGTTTCAGGCTATTAGGCAATACTCCAGCACAAAATATAGCCAGCTCCAGTTGCTGTAATTATCCTGGTGTAGCTAATTTTGAGCACAGGATTAGAGCTCTTGGTATTTAAGGAGTAGGATGAACAGAATTATCATATGTTCTGCAGATGTCAGTCGTGGATACCAGATGCATAATTATCAATAGGTTAGCTACATTTAAGTGTAATATATAATCATTTAATTTTTCAGAGTTATTCAGATAGCTCAATATTATAAGTTATTCTCTAGAGCAATTCAAATTGAAGGGCAATCTTGCTCATTTCAATCTTGGCATTCAGACACATTATTCAGAAGCAGTTATAACATCATCTACAAATAATCATACTAACCTTTTCATGTAAGTTCTTTATGGGTATTTGGGGCAATTGCTGGATCTTCCATATATTACAGGGGGAAAAAAATCACTGTGCTTTAATGTGCTTTGAAGATCTATAACTCAAAATCATAATGCTTCCTATTCCTGAAGCCAAATAAAAGGTTCACTATTAAAATTTTGAGCTTAAATGGACTCCGGGGGATGGTAGAGGACAGGAAGGCCTGGAGGAATGTTGTCCATGGGGTCACAATGGATCAGCCATAACTTCACAACTAACAACAACAATTTTGGCCATCCAAGATTCTTCATAGATGATCAGAAACTTCTATTATGTGATTTGTGACTAATCAGTGACAAAATACAACAGTGTTGTCTTAATTTCTAATTCTTGTACTCCAAAGGTGCTCTTTTTTGAACCCTTAGACCTCTGCATAGGATCCAAATACAGGTAGTCCTTGCTTTATGATTGTCCTGTTTAGTGACTGTTCAAAGGTACTCCACTACTGAAAAAGTTATTTTACAACTGGTCCTCACATTTTCATTACATGCCATGTTCCCATGTTCACGCAATTAAGATTTGGGTGCTACTCAACCAGCAGGCATTTGCAACCATTGCTGTTTCCAATGGGCATGTGATTATCATTTTGCAGCTGACAGCCAGCTTCTGGTAAGCAAGGTCAGTGGACAAAGTGGCAGTAAAATTATAAGTCCCAGTCATCTGATGTCATATTTTTTTGTATATTTGTAACCCACCTTTATTATTTTTTATAAATAACTCAAGGTGGCAAACTTCTCCTCAGAGTCTCCCCACAATAACAACCAGGTGAGGTGGTTCAAGCAGCAACTGATTCAAAGTTACTGAGCTGGCTATCATGGCTAAGACGGGTCGGGAAGTCACAGTTTCCTACTTTCTAGCCTGGTGCCTTAACCACTAAATCAAACTGGCTTTTGCTTAAACAGCTGCTGGTGATTCCATGGTCATTAAATTCACTAAAGTCATGTAATGTCTCACTTAACAGCCACATTACTTAGCAACAGCATTGCCAGTCCAAATTGTAATCATTAAATGAGGACTACTGTATGTCATGGTAACATAGAATAAATTTGTAGCATTAATGAGAGGATAAATTAAACTTTCTTTGGAAGTCTCAGATGATCTACAGAGCACATTTGAAATTGTTGAAATATCACTTCTTAAAATTCATTTGATACTTATGGTTTTAAGACCCTGCAAGAAATAATTTTCCTGTTATAAAAATTATATTTTCTCTCCTTGAGTAAAAACTATTGTCATTAGAACATGTCACTCTAATTCATCTCTTTTGAGTCACCATAAATCTTGCCAGCAAGGAGGGGATGTGATATGTGATAAGCCTGAAATGTGTACGCATCTTGATGGACTTGTGGTAGAACAGAATATTGATACAAGCAGAGAACTGCAGGTACTGTTCAATGAGCAACAAGTGCATCCGTAGGAAAGTGTGCAGGGGTTATTAAGATTACAAAATGCTTAAACAAAGATATATTTGAGGAAATGAGGTGAACAGGAAATATGAGCGGTCATAATGGGAAGCCTAATTTAAGGCAAAGGCATTTCCTTTGAGATGGACTATATTAAGCATAGACCATAGATCTCTTGGGTTGGTATATAATTCACCAGTACCTTTATAGTAATTGTCCATGATATTTCATAATTTTAATCTTTCCATCAAAGTCAGAACCCCCATAGCCAACAAATGATTAGTTTCACTAACTGGAAAAAAGCTGCTCACCTAAACTAAGAGATAATGTCAAGTCCATCATTATCCATGATGCAGCTATGCAAATCAGGCTATGCTGCCAACATTCACCAGACAAAAGTAATAAATTTTCCACCCTGCTGCTTACTCCCTACTTGTATTTTTATAAATATGGCAGACCTTTATTGATTTTTATTGTTTTGAGGCCTGCATTGTCACTCTTCTGTGCTCAATTATTTAAAAAAAATACCCAATTTCAGGATAAATGCTTCTTCAAGTGAGAATAATCTGTCTCCTTTGTATTATCAACCTTTAATTTCGTATTACATAAATTATAAATGTACTGAGGTTGCTCTGCCTTTTTAATTGCACATTTACAACTATGTTAAAAATCTTTTTTTTTCTGGATGTTCTTACCCCAAAATATGTACAGTATTTAAATTTCTCAGTACAACAACTTGTCCATGTTTGCTTTTATTGTCTCCACCTTCACTCCCTTGAGATGCCTGAAATCTATTAGCGAAGAAAAGGAGCCAAAGATAGGATTCCTACTTGCACTAGAAAAGGTCTTTTTTGTGGCAATATGAGCTTTTGGGGGGTGGAAGGGTTAACATGAGGTTATTTTATGACCACTGCAGGAGAAGAAAGGATAATTTCCCTCCTTCTGTGTCCTGCAGTTCCAGTGAAATCTCTGCCTTGTTGCATTCCTTTCACTGGGCTGCCTATTGATGCACCAACAGTTATTTCCATTCTGGCCTTCAGGAAATTTTTAGTATAGTAAGAAGAGATCAGTTCTAACAACCAAAGGTATATTTCCCAGTCTATCCTCATCACCTTCTAGGCTTCTTGCACTCTCATCTCTGTGGTGTTTTTTTTTCTTTTTCTATCTTGCAGACTGGATCGGCTAAGGAGTCCGAATCAAATAAAGTCCCATCCCAGCGACCACCTCCTCAAGGTTGTTTACAATACATTCTCGACTGTAATGGCATTGCAGTAGGACCAAAACAAGTCCAGGCGACTTAATTTTTTGAAATTTAAAACAGGGGTTAAAGCCAAACGAAAGAAAGAAATCAACAATATCAATTGTTTGTGCAAGTTTTTTTTTCATTGTTTCACTGCTGACCTGGATTGTGTTTTTTCTATGCAGTGTCAAATATATTGTCTGGTTGTTTATCTGTTTGTGTTGTAATGCTTACTTATGTTTTTCTGTATAACTTGTGATTCAGGGCTGTTGTCCACAGTGTACAGTGTACAAGAATTGTGCCTCTACTAATTCAGTGAGATTGTATATTATGGATGGTTAGACAGTATTTTTGAAGTATTCTATATTGTGGGTAAAAAAAAAAAAAAGGCTAACCAACCCTGGCTGAGATATAATACTTTTGCTTAACTCTGTGAGTATGTATGCTACATCTGATTTTGGAATTTTTTTATGTGCGTGATTATTGAAAAGTGATTATAATATTTAGAAAGTCTCATTTAGAAATGTTAAATGAGGCATTTTCTTTTTATAATTTTATAAAGATTGCTTAATTTTGAGTTAAGACATATACATAAATTGAAAAAAACTAGTATTTTTATTTTAATTTTTACATACAAAATATAAAAGAATTATTTCCAGGAATGCATAAATATCTTCTATTTTCATTGAAGAGTTTTTAGGGAAAAATCCGTATCTACTAGCTTCAGTGCTACAAAAATGGGCCACATATGTGCAATGTTGATTCAAATTTGATATTGAATGTATTTAAGTTCAATAGAGGAGTTTCTTCATTGGTTATGAAGTAGCCATCTGGTTTTCTACCAAACTAAAAAAAAAATGTTTACTAGAATTACCTTATCTACATAATTCAGGTAAGCTATGGTTCTTTAGCTATGATAGTTAGCAAAAAAAGAAAAGCCTTCTGCAATTAATCAGCACCTTTCTTTCTAAATATTATGCTATCCACCCTTTTCAGGGTTTTTTTAAATGTCATTCATCAACTCGATGTGTTGCTATATCATTCTGTACTTATGATTATGGCCAAGCTATTAGGATACACTAAAATGCAACTGTGATCCAATCTAGCATTTTAAGCTTAAATAGCTAAGTACAGTAGGAAAAGAATGTTAGTGGGTCTTGAATGCCCATAAGAGTGAAAAGCTTAGCCATAGAATGTAGTATATGGGACTCAAGTGTATGTAAATAATAAAACAAGGGTACCTGACCCAGGTGGGGAGGGGTGTACTTTTGCTAAACTTTCTTATAGCCATAATTGCTTATGACTGTCACGACACCAGGGGCTGCGTGCATAACCTTACAAGCAATATCCAGGCAGGCAGTTAAGCTGTTATTCAAATGCACCTCTTAAGCATTCTGTAGAAGTGAGGGAATGAATTATGTTGTCAATTGAAGACAAATAATAAGGTCAGTAGAAATCCCTAGATTAATACAAACAAGTATGTTTTCTTTTGACATAATGATGATGTCTGATTTTTTTTCCTTTGCAAACAGTCTAGAATTGCAAATATTTTTTAAATTCAAGATGTGAGAATTACACATTGTTTTTAATGGTAGTTTTGATGTTTACTGCGCATGCTGTTGTTCCCTGCTCATTTTTAGTCTATGAACAAGTATATTCTGTTCGTGTGACCTTTGTTTCTGATAATGATCTTTTGATAACCACACTGAGGGGATTGGTTATAGGAGAATGTATTACCTTCACATCAGGTTCATTGTCTTCCTCACCTCCAGATCTTAATCCAAGAGAATAAAAACAGCATTCCATTCTGGAGTGGGAAAAAATGAATCTGCCAACTGAATGCCATTAATATCAAGCCATGGATGTTCTTTTGCATGTGGTAGTTTGAGTAATTAAAGATGCTTTTGTGCATTGTTTATGGGCTCTCTCTGTGTGTATGAAGTGTGTATGTGTACTGACCACAGATAAAAGATTTGCATCTTAGCAAAACGTCAGTGCATTTGATGCAGATGGTTGTAAGAAGGGCACGCACTAGTTTACTGGCTCAACAGTAAAAAAACAAGCCAATATGTTTACCTGCATGCGAGCATGCTCAAGTGCAATATTGTGTGGAGTTGGGAAATGGTATTTTAAAATGTAGGATCAATGTCTGTGGGGGGGGGATGATTTGCTTTATTTTTCCTTTTTTAATTTCTTTCTGTCAAAGCTGCTATTATTATTATTATTATTATTATTATTATTATTATTATTATTATTATTATTACCTTTTTGTACCAAACTAATGCAAGAAAGTGAGCAAATGCTGAAGTGTGACTGCAGTATATATTTTGTGAAATACTTTGTACAGCTTAATGTCCAATAAAAAAAGTTACATCTGTCTTCAGTGTAGTTTCTAGCACACGATTTTCCCAAGGGGGCAAAATCCTTTTATATACAGCAAAGAATAAGCAAGAAAAGTATGGGCTTTTTAGCATAAAATATGCAATTGAAATTCAGAATTTCTCAATCAGCTATAATTAAATCACAAGGCTTCTGACAATCTTTAGATACTGTAAACACATGGATCCTGTTCACAGGGCATGCAGTTAATATTATGATGGGCTGGGATCACTTCTGCATCTACCTGTGACTTGCATAAATTCAGTGAAGGTTATGAACAGACATTTATGTATATAGCTTTTGGCAGGTTCTCAGGTCACACATACTTCTATTGAAAAAAAACAGTAAATTAGGAATAGGAATAGATGTAATTCTTCTTCTGCACATTTTGCTATTGCAAATATAACTAACTGTGGTGTTTTAAGAAATGCACCAAGAATGAATTGTTGTCAAATTTCTAATGTGGAAAATTACCTAAAAACCTATTTTGTTGTTATCAAGACTGTAAATATATCATTAGAACTTTCCTAAAATAAGTCCATTTATGCATCCAGGGTTTGAAAGAGAAAATACAAATTCTCATACAGCAATTTACTTTAAAATTTGAGTTTCTGTACTTGATATTTTTAAATGGTCATTGTTGAAAGTATGGGATCAATTCTGCTTCATCTGCATAATCCTGCCTCATTGATTCTCTTAATTAGTTAAATAGGCCTATTGGGTATATTTGGCTTTAATTCAGAGACATTGGGGTTTTGGACAGATTGGCATGATAAAGAAAAAGAATTTGCAAGGCCTCCAAATTATTCCTAGGCCTAGTTAAAAGCACATATACAGTTTTCCTAGTATTAACAAAGACGTAAAGTTCTGAAGGAGTGTTTTGGGGGCGTATTTTTCAATCTAGAAAGTATCATCCTTGAGTGATGATGCAAAATCATTCTAATGGACTGATAAATCAGCTGAGTTGATTTCACAAATCAAAGTGTGTGTGAATCTCTCTTTGTACAAAGAGGGAAAACATGTTTTATATATATTAATGCCTGTGATATGCAAAAATAATAACCTTTTCCTATCCAGAGTATTGTGTGCGTTCTGCAGCATGCATGGATTTTTTTCCATGAATGTGCCCAGCCATCACTTCATTAAAGATGTCGGTTCCTGGCTTGCATCTCTCTGGATGCCCAGACCTCTCTATCCTCTGAGCTAAATGGAGAAGAGACCATTTAGAGATCTCTAAGAAGCTTTGTCTAAGGCCTGGGAGAATGTTTTCAGATGATAACTACAGATTTGATTTTTTAATGTGGTGGGGAAGTCTTCAAGAAAAACAATTGTAAACCGTTTGGACTCACATAATTCATTTCAAGAGATTAGGGGTAAAATATCTGGGCTAACACTGTGATGGCTATGATAGTATAGTAACGTGTTCTGGTACAATTCTGAAGGAAGTTATCCAAAGGAAGCATTTGTTGGAACGATACAGTTTAAGATCAAACATCAAAAATCCTTCACTCTCCAGAAAGACTCCATAAGTCCCAGTCCAAGTTGACTGCCTTAAATTGGATGTGTATTTGACAGTAGTGAAATCTATTGTCTTCACTGTTTATAGAAGCAGAACAACCATACACTAAGGAAAACCAGGGGTGGGGGGAGGTTTGCAATGGGAAAAAACCTGCACCAACTGCAGCTGAATCTACAGCTCAATTTTGATTAGCTATTGCTTACAAAATATAGAACTGCTTTAGGGTTGATGTTGCAAGGTCTGAGTACGTTAATTGCTCAGTAGTTGGCTCAAGTAGATGCCTGTTTTGTTTTTCACAGAAGGGCTTATTGAGAAGCCACTGAAAATATACGAGACATTTTAAAAACATAACAACCCTGCCCTCCCATTTAAGGCAAAACAAAAAGGCAACTAATTTGAATCAATATTATTAATAAACAACAGTGTTGTGATATATTCAAAGCAAACAGATTCCTTCTGGCTGTTAACTTTCATTGTGTTCAGTCTGTAATGGAGCAATCTGGGAAAATGTTTTACTTATCAGGAACCTGAGAACTGAAATGGAGAAATACTATAATTAATGCAGCTTAATCTGGCTCAGCCTTACCCAACCTGATATCTTCCAGGTGCTTTAGACTTCAAGTCCCATCATTCCTCTCAACATGATAGGTTCCCTAGGGGTGATGGGAATGATAGTTTAGTACATCTGTCTGCATTATCTTGAGTGTGTAAATTTTGCTATCAGCCATAAAGATTTCTACTGTCACATCCAGCACTAAGGAGGCTTAAGCTACCCCTCTCTGACAAAATAATTATTACAGGTAATCCTCATTTAGCTACTTCTTGTTTAACAATCATTTGCAGTTACAACAATGATTGAAAAGTAACTTTGTAACCAATCTTTGCATTTATGGCCTTTCCAGATTTGTAAAGCAATGGAAAACTGAAATAAACTAATAAGCACAGTTAAGGTTTCACTTAGGAACTGAATTCTGGTCCCAATTGTAGTTGCTAAAGGAGGACTATCTGTATTTTGTTGATTTCCTAAAAAGAACAAAAAACAAAACTCAGGTCCAATTACTAAAGCAGTGAATTTTCAAAGGCTGTTTTAGTGTGGATATGAAAGTTGCAATTTATGTTTATATAGAGTTGTAATTCATGAACATGATAGCTAAGGCATTCTAACCCCACAAAATGTTTCTAATACCAAATTGATAAGTGTTGGTTGTAAGAGTTATTACAAAATGACTGATGCATTATGAAGTTTTTCTTGTGCTGAACCTAGGGGGCCCAGTGCAACCCCAAGGAATGCAATCACAAAGCCAGGAGCCACCCCAAGGGTTCCCACCGGGGCATTCAGGAAAGTCCTCCAGTTCTCTGCCTCCACGTCCACCTGGCCCTGCGATTCAGCCATCACGTTCCCAGGCCTCAGGTCCTTCAAGTGCTGGGCCTCCAGCAGACATGAAGACTGAGCCCTCACCAGACTCATCCCAGAAGCCTCAGTCACATCCTCAGCTAAAGTAAGGCATTCTTGTCATTTTCTCCTCTTGTTTTGAAAATGCTTCTCTTGCCAAAAGTGGTTGGAGTGCAGATAAAGAAGTACAAAATTTCCTTCTTTTTATAACAGTTTTGTTTCTGTTTTACCTGGAGTGGGTATATTTCCAGCAGACATTTCCAATCTGCTGAAAAAAGCAAATCTCATGTGGTACATATAGATTTGAGTTTGTGTCATCCCCATTTTCTTTCTAGCATCTCAGAAGGTGTTGATTCATCTTTGGTTGTGCTGTTTATGAGACAGCTGGTAAGAAAGAAAGAGAGACAAAAAGAGAGAAAAAAACCTTATCTGCTTAAACTTTTAACCTTGCAGTCACTCAGACAAGAAAGATTGGAAAATCCAGATAATGTTTTCCTTGTCAAAAATATTTCCCATTAAAACTGGAGATAGAACATTTGTTCATTAACTATCCATTACATCCTATGCTTAAGAGTTCTTCTAGGGCCACTTTTAGGCAGTGGAACTCATTTTCATATACTTGATTAAGTATAACATACTCTAACTGTATCTTTGATTTTAATTTTTGTCAAACTGATTCTGTTAAAGTATGGTTGAAGATGGCCACTTACTTTATATATCCTCTTGATGTTTTGGAAACTACTTTGAAGATTAATATACTGCATTCCATGTCCTGTTTCACATATTCAAATTCAAATATTCAAATACCCAAGGTATATTGCTCAACAATTTAGAGATAGAAAGATTTCCTGCTGCCTTCATTATCAAAATGCATGACAGTAACAAAGGATGGTAAATGCCAAGATACTTTATTTGCCAAAATTTTGTCTAATAGTTTACAGACTTAATCTTCAAAATAATGCTTACATAATTCTCTTTTGCTGTGAAGGTGAAAGAAGGTAATCACAAAAAAGGATTTAAGAACAAACCACAGGGCAGACAATATGATAAATCAATAAATGGCCTTAAATGTATTATATTTAGTTATGCATGTAAATGAAAACTTCAGTTCACTACTCATTGTTATTATTTCCACCATATACTTTTCCCAGAAGAGGTAAAAATTCAAAACTTATTTAATTCAAAACAAACTAAATGGATCAGTGTGGTGTAGTTTGAAGGTTTTGAATTAGAAGTGGGAAGGCTTGTGTTCAAATCTACCTTCAGCCACAGCAGCTCACTTTAGGCCAGTCGTTGTTGCTCAACCCAACCTACCTCAATTAGAAAGAGGGAGCATAATGTATACATTTGTGTACAGGTGGTATATAAATATAGTAAATAAATAAGCTAGAAAATATTTTTCCCTGATGTAGGTTTCCATCTCTAATTGTTTTTTTTTTTAATGCAACAGATATTTAAGGTTAACGTTTCTCTCCCTGTTGATGATTGGAGTCAAAATGGCTAAACATGTTACATTTAGAGATTTGTGAAAAGAGCACATTTCTTGTGTTCTTATCCCCTCAGGAGCTTGTAGACTACATCACATTTCACTACACACAGTTTTGGAGGTCTGTTGAAAAATAACACTGACCAGAAAGATTGCAATAAATATAAGTTTAAATGTGTTTCAATAAACCCATCTTCTCCTTCATGGTGTTTCAGATATCTTAAATTTCAAAGGCAATTCATTTGTGCAATGTTTTTCGGACATAACTAATATTTCGTTTCCTTCTTTCATGGTATTCTTATTAAGAAGTATAAGAATTGGCTGATTGAAAAAAGACTTTTAGCAAGAGTGAATCTAGTTACTAGTTAGGTGACCAGAAAAATCTTTCAAGCCCATGGACCAGAGCAGGATCTTGAAAAACGTATTTTGGAAGAATTCAATGATGAATCACTTTCTATGTCATTGGTTAGAAAACAACATGGAAACCTGTAGTAGTCACCTGCAGTTGAGCTCAGCTTAAGGGAGATTTTGCCTTTTATTCAAATTTAAACTCCCCTCTCCCAATTCACTGCTTATACCAGTCCTAAACATTTTTTTTCAAGCTTAGGACTTCTTAAGGGCTATTCCTTAATATTTGAAAGTTCTATGCACATAGTTTTAAAGCATGCTGGATGGCTCGTATCTCAAGTTACAAATTTGCTCCAATCCACATTTCAATCCCCCCCCCCACTTCCAAATCTTATGAAGAAAAAAAAANCCCCCCCCCCACTTCCAAATCTTATGAAGAAAAAAAAAAGCATAACCAAATTGCCAATGAGATTAACTGTACTCAGTGATTGCAATCTCACCCACATCTTCTGGCTTAACATGTGCATGCAGGTTGCTAGCCTATAAGTAAATATTTCACCAAGCCATTTATGTTTCAGTTCCTAATCAAGTAAAGAATTTTTATCTTTCCACCCCTCCCTTCTCAATGACTATTAAACCCAAATACAGTGAAAACAAAAGACTGTACACACTTACAATATTGCTCGCTCTGGTTTTCTGGAAAAGGGGATAAGATTTTTCTGGAAAGGGGTAAGATTTTTCTGGAAAAAAATGATTTATTTGTCACTAAGCACAAGCAAATACAATTTTCTTTTTTTTTTTTAAGTATACTTAAAATTTATAGGGTTAAAAATGAATAATATTTTCCACCATTCAACAATTTATTTCCTTCCATTCAGCCCACTCCAACTTACCTGTCTTTATATATTCTCAATTCAACGGATATGGCTGCCATTTGAACCACATGACTATCGGCAGCTAACAGGGAATAACATCAATATCAAAACTTCATAAGAAAACAATAATAACAATGACGAAAGTCAAGATGAAGCCAAGCAACACAATCAATGCAACCACGATACAAGCTTAATCGCTTATCTCTCAGGCTCTGCAACAGAACCAGGTTTTAGTGCCTTACAGAAAGACAATTGTTTGGGGCAGATCCAAACTCCAGTGGGTGGCATTACAGAAAAGGCTGTCCACCAGGAATGGAGGCACTTCTGAGTTTTGATGGTGTCAAACAATTGTTTCTCAAGTCAAAACTAACAATTGTGCTCATCTATTCAAAGAATGTCATCTGGATGTTGCCAGTTGTATCTCCTATGCATATTATATGTAATACCAATTGAATTTTGAAAGGTAGGGGGCTACATAAGTCACAAATAAGAAAAGAAAATCTGTATGCAAGTTTCAAGTGTATGTTACATTCATGTGTGAGTTTTTATCTCTGTCTTGCAGCAAATCACAATCTCTGACAAATGCCTTCAACTTCACGGAGTCATCCTTCTTCCGATCATCTGTGAATGAGGATGAAGCAAAAGCTGAAACCATCCGAAACTTAAGAAAATCTTTTGCCAGCCTATTTTCAGATTAACCATGGCTGGTTTTGCATCTCCATCAAATGTTCGAAAGTGTCCTCTGAATATCATTTCACAAACACTATTTCTTTATGAATGATCCTTCTTTGCTGTTTCAATTGTTGTATTAAGCAATATGTTATGTTCTTTTTTCAAAAGGGGACTATAATGTGTTAACACTTCAGGTATCTTTTTAAAAAAGCCACTTTAAAAAAAAAAAGCCAAGAAGAAAAGCTCTGCAGCCGAATGCTTACAATCCTTCTTAACTGTGATTCTGTGGCCTTACAGTTAAATGCACTCAATCTTCCCATTGGACCCTCTGTTGTGATGTCTTTAGAGCAGCCCACCATAAAGCTACAAGTCTTCCCTTTCTCACAGTTTTCTCGAGTACTGAGCTGCATGTTTATTTCTTCAAGATATTTTCTTCTGCAAAGCTACATTTTTGAGACTTAGTTTCTTGCCCTCAGATCTTTAGGGTATAGTTTCATAATTGTATTCATCTGAATTGTCTTTCATCTTGTTAGAAACTTTAGAAAACTTTCCATCCGCTAAATGTAGTTTTCCTATATGCTTTAAGAGCAAATTCTAGAATGACCCAATGTGTGTCTATATATGATTCTATTCTCTTTCTCCTCATATATTTGTTGTGAAATTATTTGCAGCCTGTTAATAGTGCCTTTTGCTTTGTAAAATGTCATGCATGGCCTCATGTCACCATAGTTCCATATTACATTCCAATAAATGCAAAGCTCTATCTATACCTAACAAGAAATCTGCCTCTCCTGACTTCTCTGCAGTGTGGTTATGATAGCAGAGGGAGATCTGAAGCTGTATTGTTCTCTTAGAATTTATTAGTCAGAGACCAGAACAAATAAGAACACTATCAATATACAATTAAAAATTCTAGAATAAAATAATAAATTAAAAATTCTGGAATAATTAACAGATAAAGTCTATGACAAAATCCAGTCTGTTAATTATACATGGCCTAACTATACTAAAATCACAATCCATAAACTGTGTGGCCCATAGTTAGTTTATCACTAAAAGGGAAAGGAAAAAACAGTGCTTTATTTTTGTCCTTTTGTCAGTCAAAATGCGTTACCAATAAACAAGGAAGAATAATATCTTAGAAATACAGTTTTAAAGAGATCAATCCCTTCATTGACACACTTTTTCTGATAACATGTGCCTATAAATCTTGGCTTGTCTACAGAATGAGGTATCTTATGGAATAATTTATAGAATGCCAGGTCCACTCAGTGCCAAGTTGTATTTTGAAGATCTATACTCACATTTCCTAATTTTATCTTCACTCATGGGAGATAGGCTATCTTTTCCTTTCCTGTGAAACTAATCCTGAACATTACTATGTCTGATCTTTATGCTCTGCTATCCAGCAAAATTTTTTTTTAATTTTATCTGATCCTGAAAACATAGATATTACACATGCATGATAGCTATTAGTACAGTTATAGATGATGTTTGTGCCTCATTGAGCCAAATGCAACCCATTCATCATTTATCCTACAGTGGCAATCTATAATTTGCTGTACTTTTAAATCAAAGGTACATCTTAGCTTTATCAAACTACATTGAGAACTCAAACTTCGGTGGGAAAGCAGCACATTTAGCCTTTGGTATGCTTGCCTTTCTTCAAGGCCACATAGTCTGCAACCAGTCCAAAGAATGGTCTTGAAATTCCAAGGCCGAAGGACTGCCTATGTTGAAGAAGATGGGGAATGATGGCTTCCTTCTCCAGCATGTTCTTTTCTCCATTGCAAAGTAAAAAGGAGTTGGTTATGATTCCTCATTTATTCATTTATTATTTACAAATTGACCTGAATCTCAAGATATGATACAGTCAATGTAAAAGACAGAGAATGGAATGCAGAATGAGTTGCTGTCCACAAATACTGAATGAATAGCTGAAACTTCACTTGGCAGCCAAATGACCTCAGCACCCTGCAATTCCCTCTCCTCTCGCCTTTGAGCTAATGGTCAACTGCAAAGCCGAAAGCACACAGTAGATCTGAATGTTGCCATATATTGAAAATCTCAACCATTTGATCTTTGAACATTATCACTGAGCCACCAGCTGCATCAGAGATTTATTGACACACTTACCAGGTTTTTTTTTTAAATTAGATTCTTGACATCAATCTAGCTGTTCCATTTCTGCATTAGATCAGGCTCCTTGATATTTTCAAGGGTAGTTCCCCACACACTGTTGCAGTAATTTAATTTGGATATTGCTATTCCTATGCCCTTTGTGACAGTATTTGTTTATTCGGGTAAGCATATGTAAGAAAACATATGTGATTTGGGGCTGAGCTGTGAAGTCTTTGGTGCTTTCTCAGCTTGATTGTTTGCATGCAGGCATTTTATTACCCGGCCAGGTAATATCAATGCAAGTGAGTGTCGGGTGTATATGTATATATATATATATATATATATGTTTTTTTAAGTTTTCACGGTTTTACAGTTTCACCGGGTTATTACATGTGGGCTGTTCAGCTTCCTTCGGGTATTATCCATGTCATTGCAGGGCTTTAAAGTTGTAAGTAACTGTTTCAGCAGAATCTCATCTGGCCATCATCAAGGCTTTCTGTATGGATTGGGGTCTCACAGCTTTTGGTAAGCAGCTGTCTGTTTAGTCTTCTGTTTCCTTCTTATTTTTCCCCTATTTTTTTATCTTTTTCTCTTTTTGATACTCTTTTTTTATTTGCTTTTTTCTTTTGCTCTTCTCTTTTTTTTTCTTCTTCTTTTCTTTTGTGGTGTCTTTTTTGCCCTACATAAGAGGTACTACAGATAAAATCAGTAAGATACACACAGGCATCAATCAAGACTGCCTTCAAAACAGACAAAAATAGCAGCCATCCTTAGAAACCCCAAAGACAAAATTGACCTGGAAAACCAAGGCATATCGAAATTCCCTGTGCATCATGCCCGCCACATACATTGGACAGACCAATAGAAGAATAAGTACCCGCCTGGATGAACACAAAAATGCAGTAAAAAAGCTGGAACACACCTCCTCACTAGTCCAACCATAGAAAACCACAGGTCACAACATCAACTTCAATGGCACTAAAACCCTAGCCACTATAGAAAACCCCAGCCACAGAATCATCAGAGAAGCCATAGAGATTGAAAAAAGACCTGAAAAGCATGAATAGAAGAGATGATTCCAGCAGACTGTCAATCATTTGGAAGCCTGCGCTCTCAAATAGAAAGATCTCCACACCACAAGCCAGGCAAACACCTGAGCACAAACAGACTCTGATGCCTCCAGCTCAAACACCCCCCACCAGGCACCCAGGTGAAACCTGGCTTCCTAATGGATAGCAGCCGTCCTTTTACACGAAGCCAAGGCACTGAAAGCCTCCAACACAGGAACAGAGTGTTGCCAGCCAATCAAAGCCACAAAACAGACAGAAGAAACCAGAAACACCAATCAATCAAACTCCAAGTCCAGTGAACACAGACCAAGACCCCCAGCCAATCAGGATAGGCCAGCCTCAAATTTGAAACCAAAAGCTGTGAGACCCACATCCATACAGAAGCCTGATGATGGCAGATGAGATTCTGCTGAAACGTTGCTACAACTTTAAAAGCACTACTATGATGTGGGATAATACCCGAAGGAAGCTGAACAGCACATATATATGTGTGTGTGTGTGTGTGTGTGTGTGTAGCAATCTCTATGATATTGGACATTCCATTGCTCAAATGTATAATAATCTCTATGGCACTCAAGGCAACCAGTATAAAAATGCAAAGTACTATAAAACTGCAAAAATTCAATGTAAGTCTACATGACGAAGACATAAAATCACAACAAACCTGACTGAAAAGTTAGATCTAGACCATTTTCACACACAAGAGATCACCAATCTGAGACGGGCACTGCCCTTATATGTCTCCAAAATATCATGTAGAAAAGCTGAACAGATTTATTCTGCAAGTTAATCAGCTTGGTAATTAAGAGGAAACAATGTAGTAAATGTTTCACAACTCTTGCTCTGGAGCTTTAAGGTGGAATTATTTTCTTTTGATAGGAAATCTTGCCCTATCTCTTGAGTCTTACCTACTCTACAGAGACAAGGCATCACAACATGTTGGCTTGTTCCCATGTTCTTCCCTATTAAACAAAGAGTTGGTTTTGCTGCTCTCTGCAGATAACAGCTGGCTTTCTTGATATACACACTGCCATTGTGAACACCTTGAAAACTCACGAAGAATTATTTGAACATTCATCCATTGGCTGGCTGGAAGTAATATTAAAGAAAGCAATGATTGGCTCAAGTAGACTTGCAGAAGCTGACATGGGAGCATGAGAACATGCTATTAATTTAGATGGCAAAACTAGTGGTGAGAGCTAAATAGAACTAAGAATGTGCTTTCTAATTTGGGTGTAAAGCAGAAGATTCTCTCCATATATATATATGTTTGACATTACTCGACTGCTGAAATTGAAATCATTTTAGGAGGACCTGGCAGACAGATTAACCCATATTAAGTCAGGGATGTTTAAGCCATTTATAGCTTAATTAAAGCTTAAGCTATTCAAAGTTTAAAAGTTACAATTAATATTTTAATTGCACACATAAAATATTTGGGATCCATTGCAGAGTTCCTAAACTAAATATATACACAGTGTACTGGTTAATAGCTCTGCTTGTTATATTTCCACCAACCAATGCTTCTAAATATACTTCAAATGTCCAAGGTTTAATGTAATCTTCATAATGGAGTCAGAACATAGCTGACCAAAGTCAGACCCCAGAATAATTTGTAATTAGCACACTGAACATCGTATGCAAACTCATTTACTGCCACTACCTCTAAATACAGACAGAGGACTGGAAGTCTACTTTTTTTATGGAGTGTGATCTCCCTCTGATACTAGTCTGTTAATTCCCAAGCAGGATTTTCTCCTGATTGGTAAGACCTACATCTTATTTGCCACATCATTGATCTTAAGCACCAATCAAGAGATTAGATTGCTGTTTTCGTACTACATGACCAGAAGCTGGTAGATATGGATGTCATTTGCATACTGAAGATTCAACAGCACTTTCATGAAGATATTAAACAACACAAAAGATAATATGGAACCCTGCAGCACATGGTAGGATAATGCCCTGGAAAGTGAACAATAATTCTGCAGCACATTTTTATGGATACAACCTCACAGTTGTGATCATTGTGGACAGTCTAATAGATATATAGCACAGGTAGTCCTTGACTTACAACAGTTCATTTAGTGACCATTCAAAGTTACAACCTCACTCAAAAAAGTGACTTATGATCATTTTTCACACTGTTGCAGCATCCCATTAGTTTTGTTTGAAATTCATATGCTGGCAACTAACTCATATTTATGATGGTGGCAGTGTCTTAGGGTCATGGGATCATCTTTTGTGACCTTCCAACAGGCAAAAAGAATGGACAAGCCAGACTCACTTAACAATTGCAATGAATCACTTAACAATTGAGGCAAGAAAGGTCATAAAATGGGGAAAAACTCACCTAACAAATGTCTCACTTAGCAACATACATTTTGAGCTCAATTGTGGTCACGTTTTGGACCACCTGCAGAAGTCTGAGATTTCCTTAGGGAACTACAGTATTCCTTTTCTGGAATTTGCCAATTTCTTGGCATTCAAGGGTTTATAAAGAATTGATAGGATACTTGTAGCTACAGACCAGCTAATTACCTTAGCAACTTCTATTAGGCTAAGAATCCAGTAGTGAGTATGTATGTGTATGTTCAAATTCAAACCTTTATTGTCAATGCACAACATGTGTACAATGAAATTAAATGAGCCTCCATTGGTGCAGCCACACAAAACACAGAATACATCTCAATAATAAGAGAAAATCTGTAAACCCAAGTAAGTAATAGAACTAGGTACACATTTCCACATACATATATACATCGGTACGTATGCACATGCATGGATACGTGTGCACATATGGCTCAAAGTTTACTCACTTTTCTAGAAGAACTGCTTGCATTCAGCTTCTCATGCTAGTCCTCATTGTAGTTGATTGGCTTCACTTCGTTCTAACTTATAACTTACGAAGTACTTAGTACTAGTAGTAGTTAGGTACTAACAAGTCCAATCCAGTCCAGTCTGAGCTCTTTGTTGCAAACTTGCCAACTTCCACAAAATATTTGATTGGGCCACCTTACCCACATCCAATTCACAATCAGTAAAATAGCAATTGAACTTACCCTTTTATACCACTTTATAGTGCTTGACAAACCCCCTCTACATGATTTATCGAGTCAGCATATTGCCCCAAACAATCTGGGGCAATATGCTGACTGTATCTTCTTCCTGACTTTGTAAGAATCTCATCTTATTGACCTTGTAACGATGGAAGGCTGAATTAACCTTGAGCAGGTGAGATTCGAACTGCCGAACTACTGGCAGCCGTATCCTGATCCAAAGCAGGCTTGAAATGAGTCTAGATATTTACTTACTTACTTACTTACTTACTTACTTACTTACTTACTAACTTACTAACTTACTTACTTACTGTTTGTTTGTTTAGTATTCCACCCATCTCTCTCTGCCAAATGATTCTGGGCAGTTTACAATTCCATAAATAACTCTGGTCTACAAATTTTAGGAAATTATCATCCTCCAAGATAAAATGTGTTAATTTTACATATTTTGATTAGATGAATTAGAAAACAGGTGATAAAGGTGCTGGTTGACTAAAGTTTTCAAGATATTTCATAGGTTTATACACAGGTTTATACATAGATTTATATATAGATTTATATATATAAGAAAACAAATATATATACATAGATGGTATTCAGTTTTGTTCGGGTATTTTCCCACATTATTATAGTTGTCTCTTTAAATTTGTAGCAACGTTTCACAGAATCTCATCTGCCATCATCAGACTTCTGTATAGTGTTCACTTGTGAGAAAAGCACAACTGTAATGACGTGGGGAAATACCCAAACAAAGCTGAATACTATACATATGAATACCTGCGAAAACTTAAGAAATATACGTGTGTATATGTGGTATTCAGCTTTGTTCGAGTATTTTCCCACGTTATCGTAGTTGTGCTTTTAAAGTTGTAACATTTCGGCAGAATCTCATCTGCTATCCTCAGGCTTCTGTATTGTGTTTGTCTGTGAGTCAGACTTTTACAGTTGTTTCAGTTTTAAATTTGGGGCTAGCCAACTGCTGTGCCTGGGTGGTTTTTTTTTCATCCTGATTGGTTGGGAGTCTTGGTCTGTGTTTATTGGTCTTGGAGTTTGCTGTGTTTTCTGCTTGATGGTGTTTCTAATATCTTCTGTCTGTTTTGGTGGTCTTTGTCTTGAGTGGCTGGCAACAATTGTTTCCTGTATTGTGAGGCTTTTATGCACGCTTGGCTCCGAGTAAATGGAGCGACTAATCAATTTATTAGGAACCTAAGGTTCATCTGCGTACTGGTTGGGGTGTGTTTGAGCTGGAAGGTATCAGTGTGATTGTTTGTGCCCGGTTGTTTGCGCTAACTGTGGTGTGGAGATTTGTTTTGTTTGTGAGTGCTAGGCTTCAAATAATTGACAGTCTGGTGGAATCATCTCTCTATTCATGCTTTTCGCGGTTTTTTTCAACTCTCTATGGCTCTCTGATAATTCTGTGCTGGGTTTTCTATAGTGGCTAGGGTTTCAGTGCCATTGAAGTTGATGCTATGACCTGTGGCTTCATGTGTTTGACTTGTGAGAAGTGTGGTTCCAGCTTTTTGCTGCGATTTTTGTGTCATCCAGGTGGGTACTTATTCTTCTAAATTGGTCTGTCAATGTAGTGGCTCAAGCATGAGTGCACAGGAACTTCATATAGTGCCTTGGATTTGCCTCTACTCCAGCTCTCTATCGTTGTAGAATACCTTAATGCCACCAGACTTGACTTGTAGAATACCTTATATGCACCACGAATCTTGAAAATTTAGATCTACGAAAACCTTGCTAATTATGCTGGTCTCAGTTGATTAAGGTATGGAATATAAAACAATACATTGCAGATGACCTTACCTTCAATAGAATACTTTCAGTCTTCACCATCAACAACACAAGAGCACACAACAGATACAAACGTCAACGTAAAACCAACCAATCTTGATTGCAGGAAAGTATGACTTCAGCAACAGAGTGGTCATTCTGGAATACTCTACGACTCTGTGTTTTTTCCCAAACCCAAAAACTTTAAACTTAGACTGTCACTATTGTACCTCAACTCCTTTCCTAAGAGGTCTGTAGGGGGCATGCATAAGCGCACCAAATGCCTTACTGTCCCTAGTCTATTGTTCTTTTATTTCTCTATATGTACCTCATGTATTCATAACTATGTATATACTTATACCTATTATCTTGTAAGTGATTGACAAATCAAATAAATAAATAAATAAATAAAACAGGTGAGTATATTTGCCAATAACAGAGGGAGGTGTCTAATAATCATGATGCCTCGTAACTTAGAATAATGAAAAGGTACCACATCAGGGGTGGGATTCAAATTTTTTCACAACTTGTTCTATGGGCGTGGCTTGGTGGTCATGTGACTGGGTGAGTCATGTGACTGGATGTGAGTGACATCACTCACATCAAGAGGTGCTTCTCTTCACCTGGCCTCTCATGACAGTGGGTATGCTGCAACGGTCATAAGTGTAAAAAACATCATAAGTTACTTTTTTCAGTGCCATTGTAACTTTGAATGGTCACTGAATGATCATTGTAAGTCAAGGATTACTTGTAAAAAAATATAAAAAGCTTTTTATAAAAAATATAAAAAGCTTCTTTGCTTGCAAAAAGCTGTCCTAAATACCAATCATTAGATTAAAAATCCCTGCAAGCTGGAGTTACAAATCAGGTAGTGTGCCAGAGCACCTTGAGGAATTAAAATAGTTAAAGTGCAATGATAACTATCAGCAGTCAACTATTGCTCATAAAGTGAAACTCTTTAGCAGAGAGGTCATTTAAGCTCTCCAGAAAGAGCACACCCAGGAGACGTAATCCTTGGATCCATTTGTATCACTTAAAGATACCAGCTCACTTCACAAGATATCCTAAGGAAATCATCCAGATTTAAGGAAAAGTCACATGCCCCCCCAGAAAGGCAATAAAAAAATCAGTGCAGAGACTTCTGGAGTGCCCTTGATCCAGCTGGATTTGGGGGCTATAGTTACCCCATAGAGGTAACTGAAGATAGGGGAGATCCAG
>BHFT01003892.1:0-16144 GCA_004320025.1 Laticauda laticaudata | reverse complement strand
CTGTCTGGTCTGCAGGTGAGCAAGGTGAGGCGTGGGTGGCATCTGTGGTGTGGGTGGCATCTGTGGCATCGGTAACATCTGTGGCGTGGGTGCCATCTCTGGCATTGGTGGCATCGGTGGCATCGGTGGAATTGGTGGCATCGGTAGCGTTCGATGTACCTGTGCCTTGACTGGGAAGGGCTGCCTGTGCTGCTGGAACTCCTGGTAGCCATAACCTTGGCCAGGTCACGGTCAAGCTCACCGACCGGGAGACCTACGTGATGGCCAAGTGCAGCTTCTTGGAGGATGAGATCCTCCACCGAGGAGTTGTCAAATGCCCAAACATTGGACATTGGTGACATTGGAACTTCAAAACCAAGTCATGAATAGTTAACTTCATATGATCATTAAAATGAATTAGTAGCATTGGTTAGAGGCATACTCTGATATGATATAATAACTGGGTTTACCACAGTTGTCATATTTATACTGATATAGTACTATTTTTGGTTTGTTTTTCAAGTCCTTGAGCTCTAATTGATTTAACTGGCATTAGGTTTCCTTTATGTTCCCATCATACTAAATTACTCCACTTCTGTAATCTAAACTCCTTGAATGGAGAATCAGGACAGCTTCTCAAATAATAGGGAAGATGATATCTATGTTCTTCTTATGTTTTCCTCTTTTTGTTTCTTCCATTTCTCTCTCTTCTCTGCATTGTCTCTGTCTTCTGCTAACTTCATTTTAAATTATTCTTTTTTTTTACAAATTTTTTATTAGTTTTCAATAAACAAACATACACAAACAAAATACAAGACATCAAAACATAAAACTTCATTTTGGAAAGTGGCTTAGTCCCGGGTTATAACTTTTTATGCAGACATAGATTCAAAATTCATGCTCACTTTTGATCCAATTTCATATCTTATTTACCATTCTACATTTTCTATATAGCTTCTCCCCTCTTTTCACTCTCTTAATTCTATTTTATTTATTCATCTCAATTTAAAATCGATTATAAACATATTTGTTCTTTTTGTTCTGTTCATTTCAATTTTCTATGTCTTTTTTGCATGTTAACACGGGTTGAATTGTGCTGCCTGTGAATCAACCGATTGAAGTATGATGCCTGTTGTGAAGTCTTTTTTCCGTTAAATTTAAAGCACTGGAAAATAAGATATATACTGTTTTCATTCTGGTTGTCTGCTTAGTACATTCTATGAAGATACATGACTATATTAATAAAAAATAAAAAAGATGTAATAAGGTTTATAATATAGATTAAAACCTTTATATGACGTTCTCTTCTCTTTTTTTCCCCTTGGTGCGCTTTCTGTCGTGTCTATGTCAGTTGGTCCTATTTATGCTTTGTCTCATTACGTAGCATAAGGTTTCCCTGTAATCACGATTGAAATATAGTTATCGGGGTTTGTGGTTTAAATCTTTCCCCTAGAGCTTGATATTCTTAAGAATAATAGTTAGTGTATCTGGTTTCATTCTGGTGTTCTAACTTGGTACATGGTTCTGGTAAGTGGGTGGCGTTGACGTTATTAATTTATAGAAATAGAATAAAATAATAAGTTTAGGTTAATTGAGTGTAAAGGAGCGAATAATTCCATAGCGAAGTTAAACTTGTATTAGTTAGAATGCCAATTTTCTATGTTGTTAGTCATTATTTGTCAAATGATACTAGATTACAATTTTGTAGTACTTTTCGTTTTTTAATTGAGTTCATTTTGTTACCGCAGTGGTATTGCTGACTGAGATTAGGAGTCTTGGTTGTCGTTTTATCAGTCTGTTGTTAGGGAGCTGTTAGTAGTAGTTGCGCTGCGTTCCCTTGTGTCCTTTCTTTTCCTTCTCGCAAGTTCCTGCTTGGTACCCCGTTGGGTCTCTCCTAGTAGTAGTCTGTTTATTTGTTCTATTTCATTTGTTCTTTTGGTCCTCTTTGTTCTCTTTAACACTAAAATTCTCGGCTGTATATCTGACAGGATTGAAAGTTATATGATAACCGTTTGAATATTCTTTCCACTGAGAGTTAAGAATAGATTTTAAAATTTCGTTGAAGGTAATTGTTGTAGTCTTTGCTGAATCTACTTATGTAGTTATAAAATAAGAAGGAGAATATGATATAGTGTTATTTAGTTGTAGGTTTAAAAGCAGATAGGATCCATAACAAATTAAGCCTCATTATTAAGGAGTTCAATTTTTCTATACATTAGTTTAAAAATATTAAATCAACAATGCAATGTCTTATAAAACTTTGCAGAATCACTTTTTTTAATCATATTTTGTATCTACTATCTCTGAATAGAATATTTGTTTTCTTTTGAGCATCTTGTTTTATAAAATGCCCGTGTCCCCTACTGGGCCGATGGATGCAAAACGTATGCAAAGAAGGGACAGCAGGCGGACGAGATAAATATTTGTGGGGTGGCTTCATGCCATTGTTCAATCCGCTCCAAAAGAAATTGATGAAACATTTGGCATAAACGAGGTTACGGAGAGATGGACGTGGGTAGTAAGAATGTAGCAGGGATGTTAAACAAATGTTCATCGGAAGCCTAGGGCGGGATGAAAGTGGAGTGGAAGTGGAGTGACACCGGTCCAAGGGGTGATGGTCCGGGGGAGAGATTTCAAGCAGATGCAAAAAAGAAAAAAAAAAAAAAAAAAAAAAAAAAATAGAAGAAGGGGAGGATGCCATAGAGATGAACGGATGCATCACGTACACCTATAGGAAACAAGAGGGGATGCCCGCGTGGATGTAATAGTCAAGAATGCAAAGCGTTCAACTGCGCATGGTGGGGAGTATTGAATTGCAGCACTCCGCGTTATATAAAAGGATGCAGCACGCAACGCGAATAGTCTATTCTGACTAAGAATAGTCTCAAGACTGAGTTGTTTATTGTTTAATAAAGTTTTACCTTTGCTTAAGAACACTTAATAAAGTTTTACTTGGATCATTTGTTTTGCCTTTAATAAAAGTGTTGGTAAAAACTTTGAAAAAACGGTTTAGCTTTGCAATGCTTGGGTGGGATAGATAAGGATAGTTTGTGGGATAGATGAGGGATAGTTGTGGGATAGGATAAACCTCTATAAAGGTGCAACCTTATAGTTGGGATTGTATTGGTTCCAGCCTGTCTGTCCAGCTGGCCATCATAGGACTTTATTATCAAATACAATTTATCATTGATCAACACATTTTAATAATAAGACAAATCTCAGTTATTAATGCCGCTATTCAAGTTGTAGGTACCACTGCAACATTATATGGCACGGATCTCATCCAAGTGTTAAGTTGCAATCAGTCTCAAGGTGAAGCCATCCATTAATCCATTTTCTTGATCATGGCCTGTCTTGGCCACTCCACTATCCATGGCTGGGGAGTTGGCTAGCTCGGTAGTGGTGTCCGTCCATGGAAGTTGCGCTGCTTCCTTCCCTTCAACGCGAATCTTCTGTTGGGCCTTGTCACATCCACAGTGGTCTATCAGGTTACGCTCCTTGGCCGTCCATTCAGCCAGGCGCTCGCAGTGGTCCCTCCGATTCCCTGGTGTGGTTGATCGGGTCGAGGCGAAGTCTGTTCTGGCATGATCGACTGGGTAGTCGGGTGCACATGAGATTTGTGTAGGGAATGCAGGGCACGCTTGCCACAAATGCTTCCTCACAGGTCTCCTGGTCAGTGCTGCATGGTGTGAGAAGTATTCTGGAACTATTGTGGCCAGGATGGTGCCAGAAGGTGTTCTCCAACCATTCTGTCTTACCTGGACAGCCTGTAGTTTGATAGGCCATCCTCTCTCATGGGTGAAGGTAATCTTGAATGTAGGCTTTCATGAGGTAAGGGTGTTCTGAGGTGTAGGAACGCGTCAACACCAATGAAAGAAGTGAGGGCACATCTTGTTGGTCATTGGGTTGGGGATGTTCTGGACCGTGAAAACCTATGATGAGGGGTTTGTGGGTTACAGCCCATCCTTGGAGGTCAACTTTGCATTGTATACCTGGGCAAGCTGAAGCTGACCTGTTGCCTGAAGCCAATTCGATGTAGATGAACTTGTAGGTCAGCATCAACCAATGGCAAAAGAGGATGTGTATGAGCTGAACGAAGCCGGTTGGCTTGTGTGAGTGTAACAAGTGGACCGCGCGAACTTGGCTGGGTCGATTTGCAGGCCACGTGGCTTCCCATCTAATGGGTGCTCCAACGGTGTGGGGGAAAGTTCCATCCTGTCTTGAGTTACATCTCTTCTGCAGAGTTTTTTCGCGTTGCGCGAGCCTTGGTGTTCGAGTTGGTGGTGGTGGGCATCGCGTTTGTTAAGGTGCTCTGCTCTAGGTATCTTTGGTCAATGATGGCTTGGTTTTTGTTGTGCTGGGGTACCGACTTTCGTCTGACTCACTTGCGATGCTGTTGTGGTGGCACCCGTTCACCGCATGGACTGCATGTTTCTGTAGTGTGGTTCCAAAAGCCTGTGTGCGGCAGAGTCAGTGCCACCTTCAGTCAAGGGTCCAGGTGTGAGGAGGAAGTTAGTGCTGAGGCTTTGTCAACTGCTGGGTCTCAGACACTGGTAACAAGTTTCGTAGGTGCAACTATGGTCGTGGGCGTGTGGCACCTCATGTGATAAGTGATGGTGATGTCATGAGGGATCGTTCCATTCCTTCAGTTTTTCACATCAACTCGGGTCATGACAGTCCAAACTCCATTCTTCTCACAATCCATGCCGTCTGACCAGCGACAGACTCTTTGGATGTCTCCTTCCTTCTCCTTCGTGTGTAGGGAAACTTGATAGCAGTCGGAAAAGGTGTGTTGACTCTGGGGTGATAAATGAGCGCGGAGTCTATCATATGGACTGTTTTCATGCATCCTGATGGGTGGAGAACAATTTGATGATGTTGAAGACCAGACCAAGGTGATGAGGTCTGTTAGCATGCCACGGCTGCTGGACTCATACTGGAGAGTGCCAGAGATGGTTTCTCCCCTTTTTATAGAAAACTATCAGTTGTCCTCTAGGTGTGCCTTCTACATGATCTTGCTAGTGACAGTATGGTTGCGTGTCCAAGACAGTGCCGTTAGGAATTTGTATATGCGATGTGATGTAGCGGTTATGGTCTCTTCAGGGTATACGAACGGTTTTTGTTCCATTTTTAGGGATACTTTATATACGCAGATGCATACGCTTAACATTTTCCTTGTCTGAATGGTGGTTTCGTGCTATTGGTTGGACTCACCTGTGTAGATGTTCGCGTGTTTCCTTTGTTTCCTCCCTGCTTTCCGTTTTCCAGCTGTAGCCGGATGTGAGTGTGAGGGGATGGCCAGAGGATGCAGTAGAGGATACGAGCAGACGTTACAGAGTGAATAAGGGCGGACATAGAACGTGTTGCCATGGATATGGTCATGGATGTACATCGTATGTGGTGGAGAAGTTCATTGCCGGTTCGAAAAGTTTTGTGCAGCTTCAAAACTTTTTGCGTTGGATGAAATCGCAGTGGACGGATGCTCAACGGATAGAGCGTATGAAACAAATGGTATGCAGTGAGTACACGGAACGGATGCATATGCATTTGTTCCAACAGATGCAAGCTTTTTTTTAATCGATTTTAATCCTCTTTGCATCGTATGGTTGCAGTGGACCGCATTGGGCCTTAGACCTTCCTCTTTGGCCCTGTGTTTCCCTGTGCCTTTCTGTCTGGCCCAAGGTAGGATTTTCGGGTCTGTTTGGTACCGCCGTGCTTGGTCTCTTAATTCTCCAACCTTCTTAATCTCCACCTTCTTGGTGCTGTGATTTCCTTTTCCTGTTGCCTTTCCTGGACGATTAGGATTTCGAGTTTTCAGCTGTTATTTGTTCCGTCTTGTTGGTTTTTTTTTACTCTTGAAATTCTGCTCCATTCTTTTTCCCCTCTTTCCTGTTTCTTCTCCCCAGCTAACGTTGTGTGTGTGTTCATGGTAAGAGATGGCTTTTTCTTCATTGCGAAGTCTTCTGTGGTGTGCGGTATATGTGGTTTCTGTTGAGAGTTATAAATTGCGCGGCTTCGGATTTCTAAAATGAAAGACAGATCGCAGAGAGTAGCTCTGTCCCTTCTTGGGTCGTTTTCTTTTGGAGGCTTTTTAAATTCAATTTTCAGCTTCATCAACAAGTAGTGCCATTTTAAAAGTTTTTTTTAAAGAAACTCAAATATTTTTGTTAGTCTTCCAAAGGTATGAGTTAATTGTCCAAAAGTCCAAAGTCACCAAGCAATCCAAATACACACAGTCTGGTTTCATTTTAAGGCACTTTCTTTTATATTTTCTCTTCCGTGGGGTTAGTAGTTCAGGTCACAAAGCATCATTGAAAAGCGTATTTCTTTTTGAAGTTTGTTGTGTGTCAGTAGGTTGTGTGTGTTGTGTGTGTCGTACTCATATCTTGTGAGTTAATGTGTTCAGATGTGGCAGGTCCTGCGGGCTGCGCGCAGTGAGAAAGTTAGTGTTTTATGGTGTTGTCTTTTGCTGCATCCCTTGGCCGCCATGCGTTTGATTAGGGTAGTAAAATGAATAAAATTATTTTTCGGGGAAGCTTTTGGTGGTTGGCGTAGAAATTGCTTTATTGGTCCCCTTAGCTTCAATTTTCAATTGTCAATTACACTGCTGACATGCAAAATGGGTTTTATTCCGATTTCTCCATTCATTTTGCTAGTGTGCAGGTAGTTGTGGGTAGGGGAAGGGAGTGAGTGGGAGGCATAAAAGTACAAGACTTTGCGCGGCGTTGCTTATATCTGTTCATTCGACGTCGACTTCTTTCCGGTCTTTCAATGAGGGACAATGTATCTTAATAATATTGTAAAGTCCAGAGCAAAGTTGTTTAGGTATTACTCGTGCATTCGCTGGTTAGGGGGCCCAAAAAACTTTCAACTTTCCTCAAGCTTCCTTCCGTGCACAATCTTATCTGGAATGTGAAAGCTTTCTTTGTGGCGGCGCATTACTGATCGGCCGTCCAGCCACGTTGTTTGTGGAAAAGGAGGTTAAGCCAGCTGAGGAGGAGGGGGTTTGTGATTCCCCCAGCTCCTGCTTGAGTTCTCCCCTGTCTCCCCTGTCTTCAGTTACCTCTACGGGGTAACTATAGCCCCCAAATCCAGCTGGATCGGGGGCACTCCAGCGGCGAGCGTGGCAGGAACTGCACATGATCACGGATTCCTGCTGCCGCCAAAGCCTTGCAAACTGGAAGTCCTGCATTTTAAATTATTCTTGTGCAACTTTCCCTATATTATTATTTCTTGTATATGCATGTTTTCTAACCTTCTGATCATTACTACATCTTGTGCCAGTGAGTTCCACATGACAAATTGTACAGTCTGGGATCTCCTGCCAATCACTTTCATTAATTTGTCCAATAGAAGAAAGTTTGATGAGAAAACCACATTTTCTGACCTTCACTGCCATTTGGTTTTTGTTATTATCACCTGCTGTGTATTAGTCTACATTTATAAATGCATTCTATCATTTACAGCTTGACTTCAAGTTATCCATCTTTTTTTGGCAAGAGATAAAACTTGAAGAAGAAACAAACATATTAATGGAGTGAGTTTTTCCCAGTGCAGAAATGCAAAAGGTGCAGATTTTTTTAACATAAATGAGGAAGGCAGGGAATTGTATAGATCATAAGGAAGGTGACATCAAGTCTATACAAATCTCTTCCTTCCCTTTGATCAGGGCTTCTTGTAGAAGCATTAAATATTTCTGAAGAGGGGCGCATGTGTGTGTGTGTGTGTGTGTGTGTGTGTGTGTGTGTGTTTGTGATTGCACGCACTTGACTGTTCTTGTTCTGTTTTAATCTAATTTATTTAAGATTACTCTTTAACTCTGCATTGGTTTATTCTCTGCTGGTCAGAGCAACAACAAGCTTTAATTCACTTCCCCTAGCTCGGACTTGTCACTTTTATTGATTCTGATTGGCTGTAAAGCTTGCAAACTGCAGATGCTCCAGGGGTTTTCTTGACAGCAAACACAGCCCCAGGCAAACCCAAGTAATCTCCAGCTTAGATGCCTGCTTGACTAAAGTGCCTTCTGCTTTCTTCCACTGTCATTCTCTTTCTCTCTCCTATCCTCCACTTAATGCATTTTGCACTAATTGTATGTGGTAAGTAGATTTTTAATTAGGAGGAACAAATGAAATAAACAAGCAAATTGCCTTTCATTTAATATATTGTTGCTTCAGCACATGCAATTGCTCCGAGGAGGAGGTCAGAAGTAAATTTCTATAGTTCAGGACATAATAGGTACAAATAGGATTTAGTTTGAGATCCCTTCCAAATTTCCCCTCTCCCTTTAGTTGGTAATGAAAAGATTTCAGATATTCCTCAATTTGCCACCACAATTGAGACAAAATTTCTATTGCTAAATGAAACATTTGTTAAGTAAGTTTTGCCTCATTTTACAACTTTTCTTGTCACAATTATTAAATTAGGGACACAGTTGTGAAGTGAATCTGACTATTAATTTTGCTCGTCAGAAAGTTGCAAAAGGGAATCACATGAATCTGGGACACAAGCGTCCACATTTTTATCACTTGGCCACAGGGATGCTATCATGGTCATAAGTGTGAAAAACTGTCATAAGTCACCTTTTTCAGGGCCACTGTAAATTTGAATGGCCCCTAAATGAACTGTTGTATGTCAAGGACTACCTGCATTCAGGGCCACCTCAACATCTATAAGCAAGCAGCAATATCTTCCTAAATGTATATGAATTCAAAAGTTAAGCAGCAACAGAAATGATTACTTCAGTGAGAGATGTCCTGCAGTGGGTTATACTGGGAAGTTAAAAAAAAATAAAACACTTGTATGCTCTTACCAGGAAAAGATTAAGGTATGTCCATGAAGTTACAGCATGTGCATGACTCAAAAGCAGGGGTGGGATTCTACCAGTTCTATCCGGCTCTGTAGAAGAGCAGCAGACATAGAACCGGCTCTGTGTCTGCTGCTTTTTTGGCCCAGCCACCTCCCTGGGCTCTTGGCTGTCCTTTATTTCCTGCTTTTTCAACCTCAGCTGCTTTGCGCAGCACAGCTGCGGTTGAAAAAGCAGGAAAAAAGTGCTTTTTCAAACACTGCACACCCACATGCAGTGCTGCTCAGCTGTCCAAATAGCTCAGTAGTTTGTTAATTGCACGTGTGCGCAGTGCACATCAGGCATGCATGCGCATGAAGCTTCCATGCACGTGTAGCCACCGAACCAGTAGTTACACCGGTTGGATCCCACCCTTGCTCAAAAGCAACTTCATTTTTTTCCTCCACACATCCTTCTGGATGTAGTTAAGAATTTCCTTGACCAAATGCAATCTTCCTCATAGATATCTAATCTTTGGATTATGCTTAGTGCACTGTGTACAACTTAAGAGAGGATGTATAACCTCTAACATAGTGTGTAACCTCTAACCCAGACACCTGCAATGTCATTTTATTTTTTTACAACCATAATGTACTGCATTTGCTTTCAAATATTATCCCAAGATGTTTCCTATAAATGGTGTAACAAAGTCAGGTATCATAGATTTTTGTCTATGGGTGAAATAATAAAGAACTTAGCATGGAAGAATTACCACATATTATTCTTGGTTTGAGGCCTGTCAGTCTTGTCAGACTGGAAACTACCATCTGCATCTACAATATACTCTGTGAACTATTATGGAGGGGCTAATTTCCTCCTCTTCCTCTTATACACGTTATCTGGGCTGGGTTGAATCTTTCTACTCTGGAATGCACCCCTCCATCCTGAGAATCCACTTCCTCACTATATTACCTCATAAAAATGAAGATAACTTGGCTATTGTAGACTTCACACTTTGTAATAAATAGCCAACATTTTGGCTTCCAAAACCAAATCTACATTAGAACCTACAACAAACAACAAGAGATATAAGAGGTACAAGGGGTGACTACTGTAATAGAGGTAGGTTTCCAGACTAAACCTAAACAGGAAAAGGAAATAAGCCTGAAAACTTGATGAATGGAATGGAATGGAATAGAATAGAATAGAATAGAATAGAATAGAATAGAATAGAATAGAATAGAATAGAATAGAACAGAACAGAACAGAACAGAATAATTCTGTGTTGGCCAAGTATGATTGGACACACAAGGAATGAAATACTGTGACAAGAACAAAAGCTTTGATGAAAAGAAAAAAGAATTTTTTGAAAAGAAAAAATCTGGAGGAAGATGAAGAGAAGGGATAAATTAGAATTGGAAATGAGAGAAAAAGACAAGAAGGGAGGACTTTAGGGATAGATTTAATTTAGTGTCTGGTTTTCAGGAGGGGGCAGATTCAGCACTTGGGTTCACCTAAAGTCAACTGCAGCCATGGAAGCCTCTGGGTGTCTTGACTCTTTTCCTTTCATAGAGTTACTAATTGGAGATAATATGAAAACTCTAATTTAAACCAATGTATCTCAAGCTTGGGAACTTTAAGATATGTGGACTTGACCTCTATGAACTCTCCCATGCTTCTCTGGGAAATTCAGGGGGTTGAAGTCTACATATCTTAAAGTTGCTAAGGTTGAGAAACAATGACTTCAAACCACCTTGAGTTCCCAAAGAAATATAAAATGAAACAATAAAAATTTAAAAATTAAGATATATTCCATGTCTGTCATCTACAAGGATGAACCTGCAACCTTTTCTTGATATAAACCTGTCATTGTTCCTAAGTCTCCATCTTTTAAAAGAAGCAAGAAATGGGTCTAGGAAAGATATCTCCTATTCAGAATGTAGAGAGAATAATAACTTGTCAGGGTGGATTTGCCACTCGAGATGGTCTTTTTTTTTCAAAGTTGATTCTAACACAAAGCTTTTTCAGCTTGGTGTTGAGCAGTTTATTAGTAAAAATTGCTCTTTCATATAAGTCCTCAACATGTTGCCTCATTTTGTTCTCCCCAAGGTCTTTCTTGGTGTTCCTTAGAGGTTCAAATCTTTACCATAATTAGAGCATGTGATAGGATACATAGCCTCTGGCTAATGAAGCATCACAGCTGTCAATGCCAGCACCATGCTGCAAGTTGAGTTTCGGTACAGCACAAAGCAGATTTCATCTGATTTTTACTCGAGAAGAGGAAAAGGGCAAATTTCTGGATTTCTCTATATGCATTCTTCCTCTTCCAAAGCCTTTAACTCTTAAAAATATCTGAAAAATCAGATTTTTTTAATAAACAAATTTTAATAAACAAGTTCATGAAACCCTGTTAAGCAAAAATGTACACATTTGTTACCTAATTGCCTAAAAGTCTCATTAACTTAAATAATATATCTATTGTAATGCCCTGAGGTTCCTGATAGACCAAGTGGCTCATTGAACTTTCTGGGTGGGAGAGAATATTTAGGGATAATAGTTTCAATTGCTTAGATCATCTCCCTATTCCACAGATCAGCCATAGCTTTGATCCTATTGCATATTTTAAATAGTGGTTTGCTCTTGTTTTGCTTTTGTTCATGATAGTAATTCTACACTACAAGTCAAATGCAGGATAACTTTAGGCTGTAATGGTTAACATGTATACAATCTGGAAAAGCAGAGATGTTGAAATAAATACAAACAGCAGACTAGTTAGGGAAATAGACTTTCCTATAAGATGCATGGGTGTGAAGGTTGGAGACTAAGAATGGCTGATCAAAGAAAAATTGATGCCTTTGAACTTTGATGTTGGTGTAAATTATTGTGCATATTGTGGACAATATATAAGAATCGTATAAAACCAGAAACATCACTAGAAGCCAAAATCACAATACTATAGGTAGTCCTTGAGTTACGAATGTAATGGAGCCTATCCATTCCATCCATAAGTCAAGAATTAATGGGAGTGAATCTCAAAATTTGAACATCACTCCCTGCTTTTGCCCATGCATTTGCAAACTTAATGTGTGGGCGAATGCACAGCTCGTTAAGTGGACATGAGGTATCTTGGGGTGGGGAAAGCCATGGGGGGCTAGTAATGGAACAGATCACCTACTTCCAATCACCCAAAGCCTCCCCGACCCACAGATACTTTTTCTCCCTGCCTGGATTCCCCATAATTGCTTTCCCTCCCCCACCTCCTGTCATGCCAGTGACTTACCTTTTGAAGATCTGTCTTCTCTCCAGCCTGTTTCTTTGCCTGCTCCCTCCTTTCTCACCAGCAAAAGGTTTGATGAGGCTTCCGGTGGAAAGAAAGCAGCCCCTTAAAGCTGCATGCAGCCTTCTGTGATTGCTTTCTCATTGGAGATCAGCTTGATGAGACCTCTGGCAGAAGGAAAGCAGCCCCATAAGGCCACACTCAGCCTTATGGGGCTGCTTTTTCTCCACTGCAGGCCTCATCAAATTATCTCCAGTGAGAAAGCAACCACAGAAGGCTGCATACAGCTTTAAGGGGCTGATTTCTTATCAGCAAAGTACTTGAGGGTTACATCCCTGTAGGCTTCAGCAGCCCTTTACAAAAAGCCTTTGCTGGTAGGAACAGGAGGGATGCGTTTGCATCTCCCAAACTCCACTAGTGCCAACAAATACTTTTTGCAAATGTTTGCTTAAGCCTACAAGAATTCAATCCCCTGCAGGCTTCAGCAAGGAAATGGCAAATGGAGGGAAGGCCTGAAGGACCAAAGCCTTCCCTCCATTTGCAAATGTCCAGGCCTCAATTCTCAGAGAATAGAGAAATAAAGTGTGAGATTACATGAGATCAGTAGCATGAGATTTCACGCTATTGATCTCACATGATCTCGCAGTACATTAGGCCTCTGTTCTCTGTGAATGCAGGCAAAGAAACTGCAATCGAGAGATCTTTGCAAGGTAATTGAGTCTCCATGAGCAAAATGCCTGTGAAAACCTGGCAGGGGAGGTGGAATAGGTGGGGTGAATGTTGCAGAGCCTCTGTGGTTGTTCGTTAGACTTCATTCGAGAAGTCAGTGATGTTAGGAATGGTTAGTGGGTCAAAAAGAAAGAACAAGCAAAGAACTTATTGGCTTGACACTATAAAACTGATCCAAAGAGGTGGAATGGACATCACTTGCCTATATAGTTGTCAAGAGTTGGACATGACTGAATAGTTAAAACTATTACTACCTTAGATGTGTTTACCTAATTTCTCTTGTTTTTCTGTATCAGGTCCAACTGAAATAGGTAGAAAATAAAGCACATGATTAGCAACTTACTTTATCAATACGAATCCTTTTGTACCCTATGTTTTGATAAGAATGCAAAGATTATGAAGGAGAAACTTTAAAATATAGCTATGCAATAATTTTAATGTAGTCTTTGTCATGGTTGCTTCCTAGTCCTCATAGACTTAAAAATAAAAGGATTTCTGATAAGTTTTTGAGCAAGGGAACTAAACATTTGCCAGATAGTTATTCCCAGGGCTAGAGACAGAAGCTCAGTGCAATGCTTCTGCCTGAAGCAAACAGCTGGGAAAGTCAAGATCGCTGCTCTTTAAGGTTTCTACAGGATGAATGTCAGACACAGCAAATACATTTCCACAGCGTCATCATCTTGATCTTAAGGGGCTTTGCAAACCGATAGGGAAGTAAGTTTTATTTTCTTACACATTCATACATACCAATGTTGCTGGTTTAGTCATTTATATCATGTTCCCAGAGTTCTCTCAAACTCATTAAAAAAGCCTCCTAAAAGACAAAATAGATAAATCAGCTAAAAGAATTGAGATTAACCTTCAGCTGAAAAGGTCCAGTTTGAGTGGAAGGACCTAATTCCTTTCCTAAAAAATGAAAAGAGCAAAAAGGTGAGCAAAATATATTTCATCTTTGGGCCAACTTGTATTGTTCTTTAAAATTCCTACTGATCAAATAGAAGTTTAGAATTAATTATCATAAGGGACTCAGAATTCTACTTGCCCATCAGCAGAAAAATCTATCTAGTTGGAAAGTTGCACTTGTTACTTGCTTAGGAAACTCTGCACATAGTCAATGATGCCTTTGCAACCTCTCGTTTGGTGTATGCTCTATCTGAGGCAACTGTTGGAGATTACTTGGAACTAATCCAGAATGCAACCCACCTACTTTATATTCATAATCTATAATGCTACTACTGTATTATAAACTGCACTGATTTCTGGTAAGCATCTAGGTACAGTTCAAAATGCTGTTTACTGTTACCTACAAAGCTCTTCAGGATACAGACCCAGAATTTTTTTTTTGAAATTTTTGTATTGATTTTCAAAAAACAAACATACACAAACAAAACCCAAAACATAAGAACATAAAACTTCTTTTTGGAAAGCGGCTTAGTCCTGGGTTACATCTTTTTGTACAGACATAAATTTGAATTCATGGTCACTTTTTATCCCATTTCATATCTTATTTACCATTCTACATTTCCTATATAGCTTCTCCCTTCTTTTCACTCTCTTAATTCTATTTTATTTATTTCATCTCAATTTAAATCATTATGCGTATATCTTTTGTCTGTTCTGATTCCATTCAATTACTTTTATTTATTCATAACACAAAATTTCTCCTGTAATCAGCTGCATTGAAGTATGAACGCCTTTAAATCTTATCCCCTAAAAGATTTAACACTTAAAATATTAAGCCCCTGGTAACACTGCACCGAATGGTATGGAAAGAGATGTACTTAAAACAACGGAAAAACACTTTGCCCATCCGTTGGTTTAATGCAATGCTTACCGTTCTGGTACTCAACTTGCCTCCGTTTTTGCTTCGCTTCTTTATCTGTCCGAGCATCCGACTGATTGAGCATTTCATCCTGCCTCAGAAGGTTTGAGCTGCCTCAAAACTTTTGAGCGGAAAAATGCTATCTCAATTGCATCCGTTCTGCATCGCTAGGCATGACGGAGGCGACATCCGCTTCTGCATCCATTACGCATACTGCCCTATATCCAGCTAGCACCACTGCGCATCCGGCTGCACTCACAATCCGTTCCAGCGCGTAAAACGAACGCAAGCAGGAGAGAAGCAGACATGGACGTGCCCAGCATTAGTAGCACGGATGGGAGAAAAGGATGAAAGCGGAGCAGCTATGCCATTCGCGTCATCCCGCTACGCATCCGCTCTGCATCCTCTACGCATTCCGCTCTGCGCATCCTCTACGCTCATCCTACTACGCAACCTCTACGCTATCCTCTAACGAATCGCTGCCTCTGCCATCCTTCTATGCATCCTCTACACATCCGCTACTGCATCCGCCTTCCATCCGCTAGGCCTTCCGCTTTCCGCGCATCCGCTTTCCATCCGCTCTGCGTCCTCCCCGCTACTGTCCCGTTCCTTTCCGTGTTATCCGCTCTGCTTATTGCAGATAGTTTGCCCCTTTGAGGAGCGTAAGGAATAACAACGGAATGGAACATTTTTTCTCGTCCGCCGGAGTGCGTCCTTTTTAAGCCACATGTCACACTGCACCAACGGATGCCAAAAGAGGATTGTAAAATGGATCCAAAAAAGCTTAGCCATCCGTGGTCTAGCCCCAAATTGTACTCACTGTCCCTCCGTTTTGCCCTTCCTCTCTATCCAATCAGCCATCCGTTTTATTGACGTTTCATAACGCTCAGAAAGTTTTGAGCTGCTTCAAAAACTTTGCACGGAAAAATGCTATCCAATTCGTCCGTTCTGCATCCTCTAGCCCATTACGAGGACATCCGTTCTGATCGCGATATAACACATTCGTGCCTGATAATCCTCTAGGCAGTGTCCAGCTGTTGCATGCTGACCACAAGCTGCAAAGGTCGCGTTCCAGCAGTAGGAACGGACGCAGGGAGGGAGGGAGAAGCCAGAATGGACGCACAGCAGTGTAAGTAGCGACGGATGCGAGAAAGGATGAAAGCGGTAGCAGCCCTGCAGTTCTTGCATCTGGCATGCCGCCTATGCAATCCACGGGTGTGCGATCCTCTATGCATCCTCTACGCTATCCGCTCTAGCATCCGCTTTGCATCCTCTACGCATCCGCTTCTGCCGGTCCTCTACGCATCCTCTACGCATCTGCTCTGCATCCTCTATACATTCCTCTTGTTGCGTCCTCCCCACGTCCGTTCCTTTCTGTGTTATCCGCCTCTGCCTTAATGCAAAATTTTTGCCCCTTTTGAGAGCGCGATAACAAAATGGATAGTGAAACATTATTGCCCGTCCGTTGTGTCCTTTTTGCCATCTGTTGGGCAGGTGTGACATAGGCCTTTACAAACATTTGCATCTGTTGGACAGTGTGACAGGATCTCTCTCT